>PKRV01000040.1:3774015-3996180 GCA_003709505.1 Hyphantria cunea
ATATATATATATATATATAGAGCTGACGCTATTCTTATATCATCATCATCAACAACAACCCATAATGTCCCACTATTGGGCTCGGCTCTTCTCTTAGGAGAGGGTTACAGCCATACTTTTTATATACCTTTATATATTGGAAATACTTGGTGTCGATATATCGAGTGAAGTCTTGTTATTGGCCCTTCGGAGGGTAAGACCAAATAGGCCTCGAAGAAGCTAGGCGTGCTCAATAGATCGAGATGAAATTTTACTCCAGCTTACTGCCTTTTGCTTTAAAAGGCGCAGGTTCGGCTTGATATGGAATACTGTTCTCATCTTTAGGCAGGGGTACCCCAGTACCAGCTCTTCCCTCTGGACTGCATCCGATGGAGAGAAACTCGAATCGTCGACTGCCAAGAGGTTTCAAATCGGCTAGACTTTCTAGCGCTGCGTAGAGAAGTGGCTTCGCTCGCTTTCACTAAGGGAAGTGGTCCGATGAATTGTTTGAACTGATCCCTGCCACCTCTTTTCGCCATCGTCTTACGCGACAGCAGTTTCAACCCCATCATTTAGATGGTTGGCAGTCCACAACTATATACTTTTCTAGAAACTTTCTGCTTTGCACAACAAAACTGTGGAATGAACTGTCGCCTACGGTGTTCCCGGACCAATACGACCCTCAAGCTTTCAAGAAAAGAGCGTACTCCTTTTTAAAAGACCAGTAACGCACTTGTGACTCCTCCCGTCTTATGGGTGTCCATGGACGGCTGTAATCGCTTACCATCAGGCGATCCGCCTACTTGTTTTTCCATTATACCATAAAAAAACTTGACATTGAAAGTATTGGAATTACGGAGTTATTACAAGTAGCAAATTCTTTTTTCCGCAATATGATATATGGTTAATGATAGTATTCATAGGCTGTACACGCTCAGTGTAGGTACATAGAAAATTTTTCAACGTGATGGGCGATTCTTTCACTGAAGACATTTGAAGCCGTTTCGCTAAGGATCCTCTAAAGTTGTTTTTAAAGTAGCTTTGATAGTTAAAGAATTTTTATAAAAATTATATCAATTATAAAAACCGGATTTGTCCCCACTCCCCTGGCCCAGAACTTGGGTACGTCCATGGGACTACATAAGCATAATTTTAGTTTTAGGAGGTAGGAAGTTCTTGAGGCGGTTTTGTGTTCGTAGGTTTCCAGTTAGCTTCTGACTCACGTGAGTAACTTGTGCACGCCAATCCAGTTTCAAAGGATATACCTTAGTCTCATTAATCTAAGTGATTTGATATACATATTGATATAATAATACGAACTTAGGAGTATAAAATTTGTCATAGTTAAAGTTTATATATAAGAAGTGCTGAAAGTAAAAACCGGTAAAGTGCGTCGTCGTTAAGTGAGTCGGACTCGCATACCGAAGGTTCTGTATAAACTTGTAGTTATATTATATGACGTAATTAAAAATTCATGCTTTTCGCAATTTTCTTAATCTGTGCTATAAGACGTTGCATCCTACCAAATTTCAAAATTCTGAGTTCACGGGAAGTACCATGTAATTGAAAGGTAGACGGACAACAAAGTGATCCTATAAGGGTTCATTTTTTGGTACGGAACCCTATAAATAATAAATCAGGGCGAATTTTGACTATTGGAAGGGTACTTGTAATTGAGTAAAACAAAATAGAGTATCAGGGACTCTCAATAAGTGCTGAAACTAATCCTAAGTTTGTATTATTTTTTTAGTTTGTATTTAGCCAGATATGGCCTGGTAGTTGAATTTCTTTTTTTTCACTGACTTGAACTCTTTTGTACCTTATATAGTTTCCTTGTGAAGGTTGCGAAACATTCTACCTACACCTACTAAGACTGCATTTGCACAGACGCTCCTTCTTCCCATTATTGACTACGCCGACATTAGCTATCTTGACCTCACTGAAGCACAACTCGATAAACTTGTGCGTCTTCAAAATTTTTGTATACGATTTATATTTGGACTACGCAAATATGATCATGTTTCCCACTTCCGTAAAAAGCTCAAGTGGCTTCCAATCCGATTTCGCCGGAATGCTCATATCCTTACCTTCTGTTTAACATTTTGTTTAATCCATCCACCCCTATTTATCTCAAAGAACGTTTCAAGTTCCTTCATGACACACATTTGAAATGCCTGAGGTCTTCTGAGGACCTGCGACTGAAGGTACCAAAACATTCTAGAAATTTTTTTACTAACTCATTTTCCGTAGAAGCTGTACGTTTATGGAATGCATTACCAATCTCTATCAGACGTGCCCAATCTGTTACCACTTTCAAAACTATGTTATGTGAGCATTATCTGTCTCTCGTAATTTGAAACTAACGTATATATGTATGTAAGTAGGTTAACATTTATATATATTACGTGTATTCATATGAGTATGTATGTATAGTATTTTTTTTTATTATCTTTTATTTATTCTATAGTATTATTATTATTTCATATCATTATTCATTAAATTTGTAATATAATTTGTTTTTTGTTATATACGTAAAAACATATTTTTTTCTCATTGTTAAATACCCTGCACCAGCTTTAAATGAAACCTGTCAATCCAAAGATTGTCTGGAAGAAATTGCAATGAGTAATAAGGCCGTCCTTTGTACATCACATTTTCATTTTTTTCTTTTTTTTTTAATTTTTAGATTTGTATATTGTGTGTAAACCTTGGTGTACAAATAAACTATANTTTTTTTTATTATCTTTTATTTATTCTATAGTATTATTATTATTTCATATCATTATTCATTAAATTTGTAATATAATTTGTTTTTTGTTATATACGTAAAAACATATTTTTTTCTCATTGTTAAATACCCTGCACCAGCTTTAAATGAAACCTGTCAATCCAAAGATTGTCTGGAAGAAATTGCAATGAGTAATAAGGCCGTCCTTTGTACATCACATTTTCATTTTTTTCTTTTTTTTTTAATTTTTAGATTTGTATATTGTGTGTAAACCTTGGTGTACAAATAAACTATAATATATCTATCTATCTATCTAGTTTATAGAAGCGGTGCTTCCATTATTTTTAACTTTATAGGTTACTACATCACATCAACAGCTTTAAACAGTCCACAGTTGGACATAAGCCTCTTTTTCGGAAAGATGTTTTGCCCTTTTATATCATGTTCGCCAGACGGGTTGGCATAGTGTTAACTGTGTTCTTCTTTTATTTTTAATATACCACCATGTAATTCAAAAATAAATTAATGTAATAAAAATGCCGTAACTTACCGAATTGTTTCATATTTTCGTTTTAAAGTTTCAACTAGGTTTACCGGCATCACGCCTCTATGTATTTCCTGGAAGATATTTAAGTGTTGATTGTCACTGATCAGTTGCCACGGCTAACACTAAATGATAATACTATGTCAGTTGTCGCCGAGCCCCTTCTAAGTTGCTAATTTATTATTCGCTACCTACCAATTATCACCAAGGTGTTCATTGCTATTCATTTACTGAAAGAGTTTTCTGCGACATCACGAATTTAAACACACAAACAAACAGTTTTTTATTATTTTTGACCAAATATTTGTCAGTGGATTTAAAGTAGTTACTTAAAATATAATATACAGAGAGACGTCAGCAGCTGCTTAGTAAAATGGTGATTATTAGATAAAGATTTACAAGATGCCTGCCTACGAAGAAGTTCATGGTATTGCTAAGCTAATAAGAATTATTTAATGTTGTAGTAGTTGAACTATTATTGTAGGACATCCATGAGGATATTCCACTCCAATATCCAAAAAAAAAACTTAATATGTAGTGAAAAAAATAACTAAAAATAATAAAAATATGACTGTGAAGAATAGCCTGGAATCAAATATTTAATAACAATAAAACCAATACAAAATACGACAATACCTATAAGAGTAATAGAAATTCTGGAAACTCATCAATAAGAAAAGGAAGAAATGGAAGTCGGTAGTTAAGTTTATTATACATATATGAAACTATAAAACATAAGAAGTCTCTCCCTGAGATTCGTCAAGCAACCTGATATTTCCATGATTGGTAACTCTGTTTATGAACAATAAGAGATGCGAAGCAAATATTTAATCCATCTAGTGATAAAATTAATTCTATGCAATGTAAGGAAAAGTCAACGATTAGTTTGAAGACCAACGTTAAATTGAAGGGCATCTATGCTGTGTGGCTGAAGTTGCCCCAAAAATGAGCGTTTTCTAAAGGAAACAGTGAATCCAGTAATCTAACTCGTTTATCACATAATTCCATTGAGTCGCCATATATAGCCCATAACGTCTCAAACTAAACTTCAGATAAAAAACTATACACTTTATGAAATTAAAAAAAAATTCCTAAGAGCGAACTAAGACAAACTAAATAAGACATCACCAGTCTATCTTATCAAGTCCCAATTTTTCGAACCCATATTATATTTTTTGAGGTTCACAATTAATTTCAGTCCTAATATCATCATGTTACCAATTACATACCAAGTTATAGAAGTACCATATTAATCACAAGCAATACAAAGTTTCATTTTGAGGTGGCGGTTAGAAGTTGGTTAAAATTAATAGCCAAGATTTGTTTAATTAAAGGAATAAAACGAATAACGAGTATGCTTTAGATCACACGATTGAAGTAAAACTTCTTTCTTCTGATATATATAAAACTGATATGCCTATGAGAGAAAGAGAGATAGAAACTGTGTGCTCGCATTTCTCTCTCTTGCTCCTATAGTCACATACGAAATGTAACTCTTTTTCTATCTTCACTGACTTATATCTCCCTCTCAACTTCCATTGGCCTCGCCTCCTCAAAAAGGCTTTGTTTAATTTAATGGCGATGGTACAGGCAAGATGTGGGTCTTTCTTAACAGATATAACACTCTAATACATATGTATATATATAAAATACTTAATAATTATCCTCTCAGCCGAAAAACGGTCCCTGTTGGACATAGGCCTCCCCCAAACCTACATCCAACGGTTTTCAGTTTTATATAAAATACACAATAATGATTTACATATCATAAAACGTTTTAGGAATGAAGAATGTGATAAATGTCAATAGTATGTATATGTTGGTTATAATATTAATTATTTGTAGTATAAACTATACCACAATAAAGTGTCAATTTTGTACAATTTGTTGTGTGTAAAGTCTGTACGGTAACTAGAGGTTAAATAGGTTGACATTGTTTAAACTACCTGATGTTCTTTTTTTTAGGCAACGTATATATAGTTCAAATTAAATACTGTGTACTCTTGAAAATATTTCAGATGTTGTTATTCAAACAAGCCTTCTGTGTAAATAAAATCTAATTACCCTATGCTAATTTTCAAATGATTATTACAAACTATTCAATTGCAAGATAATACAAATATATTACTTGTAATGTGTTAACGTATTGAAATTTATTTATATGACTTTGTACATGTCACGTAGATGCTTTACCCAAACACGGTTATGTGGTAAAATAATGCAGAAGCAATGTGGTATGGAATACTTTGCTTGGCTTATTGCTTATCCATAGTTTCGAAATTACTTCATGAATTTTTATATTATACCAACTTTCGCACTACAAATGAAATGAACATAAAGAAGATATTGAATCACATCAATAATATTTGAATTATACGAAGTGTAATAGAATAAAAAAATTAAGTTTTTACGTAGTCGGGATCGAGTTTTTTAAACTTTTTTTTTATCATGCTGTGTCGTATTTCGCTAGTTTAATACGCGTTAATTAGTAGATATAGTAGTCAATACCAAAGAAATTGGAAATGCGTAACAGTCAAAAACTTATTTATATTAATCATTTTATTTATCCTTAAAGTAAGTATAATCGATATTTATTTTACAATAATAATGGTGATTTCGAATATTTATATGAATATCACAAAATTCGAAGGAGCGACGGATGTCACATTAGTAAAAGTAAAACATAAAAAATATTATATTATAAAGTGTAAGGTTGGGGCGCGACGAGCGCGAGGCGAGGACAATAGCGCTCGCGGCGCCCCCGGCCGGCGGTCCTCCGGCGGCGCGCACAGAGTTAAGGAGAGAGAAAGACCGACACCGCCCGGTGCCGGCGGAGGAGCGTGGCCGGGACTAGCGTACTCAGCGCTGGAACAGCGGGTTGGGGAAATCGGCGGGGTGCGGCAGGGGTGCTGGCGGAGGGCGGGCGCGACGCCACGCCACCAACCAGCACGCTACGGCGGCTGCTACAGCCACTAACGCTAGTAATGCCGTCAGGGCTAGAGCCACGGCTAAACCTGCCGCCGACACACACACTTCACCCGCGCCCGCCGCTTGCCCACCATCTCCGGCATCACGTTGCCGCGCAACCTGCGACGGGTCGCGGTGCTGCAGCGTTAGAATCTGGTTTGATTCTACCATTACTTCCTCACGGAATTGTCCTGCCGGGGCGATGGCTGCACGTTTACGACGCTTGCCGAAGGCGTCTGCACCGCGACAATTTACCTGTTAATCAGATTAGAAGGTTACAATTAAACTTTCGACACATTGATTCACGCATCCTCATGATTTTGTAATAATGTTGTTAATTTACCAGATATTTATAATGATTTATGAGTGGTATTAGCTCAAGGAAATATTTACTGTATGTTACAGGTGATACATTTGTATCACCTGTAACATGTATGTTACACTTATTACTGTAGTGATATAATGTAAGAAGCAATAAAATTTTAGCTAAACTAATCTTTTTTTATTCTATACTACGTACAAAGCTGTATAGAATAGGCTAATGTTATCGTTTAACAGATCCAGAACCTCGGAAACTCGGCCATTGCCGGTTAAAAGACTATGAAATAACTCACCGGTTGACATTTTCCGAAACAAACTCGTATGTTGCACACAAATCTTATATTATCACTACTAGGGAATTTAAAGGCATTGAAAGCGACGCGTAGTACGCTGCCATCTTCACTGCGCTCCCACTCGCCGAAGATTGATGGATCCGTTGCACAACCGTCTTCATCAGTTACCCGATATTCATTTTCTAAGTTCGTAGATGCCTCGCTTGTCTTTGCTATGCAACTACGTGCGAATCCACCGTAGATATCTGAAAATTATATATAAACAATCAATATTGAAATAAGTTTCTGTACAATTTTAATGTTACGAGATTAGTTTCGAAATCAGTTTAAACCAATATGTCAAAAGTCCATGTATATTAAAAAAGTGTTGTTGTCTCATTGTTGAGTTTCTACTTATAGCTATGGTCAAAATAGTATGTATAATTTTTTTACCATAATAGCTATCACTTTTATTGGGTTACTTTATCAAATATTTTTGTTCTGAAGAAATATAGTAAAGTACATTAATAATGTTTCGCTATCAGACTTACTTGACGGTTGTACATCGACTTGCAAGACTAGATTTTCTCCAATTTCAGCAGAACTGACTTGGCTTCCGGATCGGGATACAATTCTCATAGAGCAAGTTGGCGGTGGGCCAGTATTGGCTATTGTGCCTGCAGTTGTCAGCATTGAAACATTAAACGCTAGAGTGACATTCTGTTCTCCCGTTTGGTAGATACATTTGATGTGGAATGCCTTAGCGTTAGAGGTCACCAATTTTGGATGTTTCTGCATAACGAGAACAAAGCTCGCTAGACCCTGTTACATAAAAAAGAATAATTTCATGATTTGTTTTCCTTCTATTGTCATTCTGTAGGTAAATTACAGATGGAATAAAGAAATAAGTTAAAATATGCCTGTATTAAAATATATATACCTGTACCCTGTCATAGAAGAAACCTTTAATACAGTAGCGTAAAGTGAAAATAATAAAATTAAAAATAACAAATAAGTTCAAAGGTATAAAATGTTAACTTACGTTGACATGTACAAGGCCGCACTCGCCAAAGTGTACAGTGAAGTCTACTATATTCTCTTCGTCTTTGGGCGTATCTACAGCTAAGCGACAGCGTTCGTCTTTACTGTAGCTCTTAACGTATAAAACTCCGTTGAAATCTTTGATCTTGAGACTCACTCGTACACCATCAGCAAGGCAATGAACCTAATAAATGAAAATATATTTTTATAAAGCTGTTGGATATTTTTATTTAGAAACATCTTGTAATAATAACAAAAGCTGCTATTGTTTACCTGCATATCGGGCAGAGGGAAGTCCGTACGATACACAGGTGGATTTGTCGGATATGGAGTGCAGGCGACGCGCGGGTTGCCAGTGTAACCCGAGATGCAAGTACAGTGTGGACGATGAGCGATGGCATCACAGGTAGCGGAAATGCCGCAGGACTCTGATTTACAGGCATCGATGCAAGTACCATTGAGACAACGGGAACGGTCGTCACATTGGTTATCGTTGCGACAACCACGTTTCTCACAGTGGTCCCCGCGCATTATAAAACCACGTGTCACATCGCACACACAGCGACCTCGAATGTCCACCGTCCATCCTTCGATCGCGTTACATGGTACACATTCACCATTTAAGTCGATTCCTTGTCCTTCTTTACATTTCGGGATTGGTCCTGTACAAAAAACGTTTTATTTATATATGTAAAGGAATGACTCTGAAGAGGTATAATAGAATTTAAACTATAGGAGCGATTTCATTTTACTATGTTAACTTAGATTCGAACTTGTTTTCCAAATTTATTCCAAATATGATCATTACTGAGGCACTGTTTTCTAACAATAAACAAATATTGACACCAAATTAGCTAGTAAACATTATCCCTGCTTATTTTTCAAAATATTACTATATGAATTAAGGCTTTTGATATTTTTACACACACACACATATATATATACATATATGTATTATCATATCACATTAATTTAAAGCGGGTTCAACAATCGGCGTGAGTAACTCATAAAAGTTTCTTATCAAATCTTTTAATACGACAATAAATTAGTAATAGGTGTAGTTATTAAAGTAGCTTAGAATACTTACTATTATTAGGAGTACACTTGATAAGAGCATTGCCAGAGTATCCAGGCACACATTCACATATCATTGTCCTTACTGGTTGAGTGTCAACTACTGCGCATTCAGAATTGATGCCACAAGGTTTGATTGCTAAGCAAGGGTTTACACATTTAGTATTTAGGCACGCAGTACCAGAAGGACAGTCTATGTCAGAGTAGCATTGCCGTTTTGTAATGGTAATGCATCCTTTTTCAGTGCTTACGTAACCAGGTGGGCAGACACAATGTACTTCATGTTGATGTACTCGGCATTCTGCTTGATCATTACAAATTGTTCCGTTACAGGGATTTACACATTTAGAGTTGATACAGGATCTATCCATGGGACAGTCTGAGTTAGCACGACAACCAATAGGAGTGCAAGCAATGGCTGGATTACCAATGGTGCCAATCTTACATCTGCACGAAGGACGGTGCTCTGCGCCGTAGCATTCAGCAGAATCACCACAAATATTAGAATCTACCGAACAAGCCGGTACACAGCGGTTGTTAAAGCAAGTCATATCGTCAACACATTCTGAGTTAGATTGACATAATACTCGGTCACATCCATAGTAAGCATCTCCGATAAAGCCCGGTTTACATGCACATACCGGTTTGTGATCTTTTATTTGACAATCAGTATTCGGCCCACATTCACACAGCTTCCTACAAACTGAAGTCACGCAGGCATTATTTAAAGTGCAGTTATCATCGTCTTGACAAACGACATCCACAATTGCTAAAGCTGGACGACATATACCTCCACCGTTGCTTACGTATCCTGGTGGGCAAGTGCATAACATTGTACGTACAGGTAAAGTAGGTGAAACTTCACATTGCGCTGGAGCAGCACAAGGCCGAAGCTCTATACAGGGGTCGACACATCTTGACGATAAGCATGCTAATTTTGAGGGACAATCTGCATCTATATAACATTCTTCCGCTGATGGTGGCTGACATTCTATATAAGGACTTCCATTGTATCCCTGATCACATTTACAAACTGCCAAATGATTTCTGACCAAGCAGTAAGCTCCTCTGCCACACAAATCGCCAGCTAGACATGGATTAATACATCTGTGAGCGCGACATTGTTTGTCTAGTGGGCAATCACCATTTGTCCTACATTCAATGGCATGACATCCCGAGTATCCATCGCCTTCGAATCCAGGCTGACATCTACATAACGGTTGATTACTTTCTACATAACATTCAGAGTGTGGTCCACAAGTGTTGTTTAAGAGACAGGGGCTGATACAATTACCATTTACGCATGCTTCGCCAGATTGACATTCAGAGTTGCTGCGACAACCAACAATATGGCATCTTCGATACGGGTCACCTTCGAATCCATCGCGACAAGAGCATATAGGCCTGTGATTTCGGATGAAACATTCTGCGTTATCACCACAACTACACGGGTTACGACAAATTCTGTTTACACAAGATTCGTGGTCATCGCAGTCATTATCGGATGAGCAACTTAGTGCTGGTAGTTGTGCTGGTTTACAATTACCACCTTCTTCAGGTATAAATCCATCGGGGCAGCGACATATTAAGGTTCGGAATGGTACACTGTCTGAAACGGTACAACGTGCATTGCCAGTACACGGCTTCAATTCATTGCAAGCTTCACGACATTGATCTCTGAGACAGGCATATCCACTAGGACATTCACTATCCATTCGACACTCGGGTTCACCAGTAATAGGAACTCTTTGGCAGTGAACTAAAGGATCACCGATCGGTAGTGCTGAAGGACACTTACAAGAAGCAGCATGGTTACGAGTGAAACATTCTGCGTTACTGGCGCAAGGTGAATGGCCTTCGTCTGAACAAGCGTTGTGACACAGTCCTTTAATGCATACGCTGTCGTCATTACAGTCATTATCTATTTCACATTCAGCCGATTGACATCTTATATAAGGATTTCCTAAAGTGCCAACCGGGCACCGACAATTAGGTCTATGAGCTTTTCCGAAGCACTCAGCTGTGATAGCGCAAGGGGCGTCGACTATGCATGGATTGACGCACGCGCCATTATAACATGTATCGCTGTCAGAACACTCGAAATCTGCTGTACATCCAACTGCAAATTTAATAATTTATTCCATTAATTGGATTCATTTCAATTCATACTACTTATTAATTTAAAGAAAAAATATATTTTATACCTTTAGTACAGCCTATGTAGGGATTGCCTGAATATTCACGTTCACAATAGCACACAGGATGGTGTTTTATTACAGTACATTCAGCGTTTAAGCCGCAAGCGCAAGGATCAGCGCACGCGCCATTAACGCAGGCTTGTGACAATGGACAATCGGAATTTGCCTTACAGCCAACAGGAATAATTGATTTATCAGATGCTGAAAAATTAAGACATTCATATTTTGTCAGCTTACGCTATAAAATGTTCAAAAACGTTTTACATGTGTTTTCTAAAAGTCTTTATTGTTACTGATGTGAACTATAAAACGAAAACTCAGGTAATTTTTTTTTCTCTTGGATCACACAAAGTGTTGTCCCATGTAGGATTTGAACCCACAACATTTGGCGCAGCGACCGTCCGGCGCCGGACAGTCGCTGCGTGCGGCGACCACTGAAACCACTAGGCCAACCGTGTAGTTAATTCTTGATTATTATAGATTTGAAGTATTTTACATAAATGCTAAATCACGCTTTTAATTATCTTTAAAATAACAATAATGGTTTGAAGTATTTAAGTCTAAAGTTCTGGAAGAACATGAAAATAATTATAATAAGTTTATTTTAGAACATATATGTGTCCAACCAGAAAGGTTAAAAGGTTTTGGGCGCTACATTCACGTAATAGGAGCAAGCCTGTTTATTGCCACCGCGAGCCCAATTTTGGGAACCAAAACCAAACCAAAACTTAAATAAAAAGTTAGCATATAAAGGGTAGGAAAGGGAATAAATGGTTATTTTTCTTACGCATGTAATAGCAGTGTAAGCAATAACTTTAGAAGGTCGTCGATATAGTTATAAAAATAACAATTAATAATACAAAATATATAAATCCATCAGCAGAATAAAGTTTTAGTTGCATAATATTATATTTAAATATATATTACGAGAATGTTATTCAAGTATTTTAAGTGAACTTACGAGGTATGCAGCGCATTTTTGCATCGCCCGTATAATCTTTAGGGCAAGAACAGTAGGGTTTATGATCTATAATTCGACACAACGCTCCGAGACCACATGCGTTGTTACAAGGATTCACGCATGTGCGATCAATACATGCTCGCTCGAAACCACACTCTTCATCGTTGTAGCATTCAAATAGTGGTGTTCGGGGCACTGTTTAAAAATGAAATATATTATATATGAATCGTTTAAAGACAGCTAATATGTTAAAACAGAGAGTAATCTATTGTATTATTTACCATTATTGCATTCAATTCGAGCATTTCCAGTGTAACCAGGGGCACATGTGCACCGAGATGAATGATCAATAGACTCGCAGATTGCGTTTTGACCACAGGGATCAGCTCTACAAGACTCCACACAGCTTCCACGATGACATGTTTCGGTATTAGAGCAATCAGTATCACTTGTACATTCGGCTTGAGGTGGAGTTCGACATCCTTTTTCAGGAGCTACCCGACCACCATCCGGACAGACACAAGCCACGGCACGTAATGGTAATATATCAACAATCTTGCAAATTAGATCAGAATCGCATGGATTGCCGAGGCAGAGATTTACACAGTGTGCATCAACGCAGGCCAAAGGTGATGAACAGTCAGAGTCAGTAGTACACTCACTGTGGACCTGAGGTGTACTACAGCCTCGGCTATATGGTTCTCCACTACGGTCCGAAGGACATGTGCAAATAGCTCGATGGTTTCTAGCGGTACATATTGCATCAGGAGCACATGATTGGTCAGAACATGCTGGTTGACATTGCCGGTTAAGTCGATTACACACTTGAGAGTCGTCACAGTCCTCGTTATAGTGACAGATTCCAGAAACGCAGGCACGTCGGGGGTCGCCTTGTGTGCCAGGAGGACAACGACAGCTAGCAACGTGTGCTACCACTACACAGTTAGCGTCGCGTCCACAGGGGGTACCCAGTGAACAAGGGTCTTGGCAATACCCGTTGACGCAGCTCTTATCGAAAGGACAATTGTCGTCTGATGTACACTCAGCTGAAAATACAATAATAAAATATGTTATCTGCGGATTTCTCTTAATATTAATTTTGAGCAAAGGCTTAGAGCGTACAATTGAGGAGAAAACTGATTGATATAGTCAAATAAGTTGGTTAAACAGTTGAGAATCATAATTCTTTGTTGTGATGGCAGACAAAATGTTTTAATCGCTAAGTTAGTAATATAAATTTTAATCAAATTTCCATTACAATCCTTCACAGAAATATTGCAATGTATATATTATGACAGGTGACTACATACGTGTATAACAATATCTTGCGGGATCTCCAGCTGTGCCTGGTGGACAGTGGCATCGAGCACGATGGTTAGATGCATCGCACAGCGCTCCAGAACCGCACGCACCAGCGCATGCTGATATGCAGCGCCGCGATACACACGCTTCCACTGTGCCACATTCAGAGTCAGTAGTACACTCAGGAGTTGGTTCGTCCGATAGGTTGCAGGCAACTATAGGGTTGCCACGTAGTGGTGGTACACATATGCATTGGCCACGGTGATCAGCTGCGCGGCATTGAGCGCCGACACCACATTTCATATCAGCACATGCACTGACGCATTGACGATTTAGACACCGCTCTTCTGAGCTGCACTCCGGATCAGAGTTGCATTCACCTCCTGATAAAATATTGCAGTAAATGCATAAATTGCTATTTAACTTAAAATCTTAATTAGTCGTGGGTTATGCATGCAATTTTTTTTTATGGAATTGCAGGCATACCATGGACACCCGCAACACCAGAGGCGTTACAAGTGCGTTGCCGGTCTTGGAGGATGGAGGGGGAGGGGGATGAGGGGAAAGGTTGGATTATGGGCCTCCGGTATCCTCACTCACTCGATGAAACACAGCGTAGGCGCTGTTTCACACCTGTTTTCTGTGAGGCCGTGGTATCACTCCGGTTGAGCCGGCCCATTCATGCCGAAGAATGATTTCCCACGTGGATATTATAAATAATATAAATAAAAACTGTACATATTTACAAAATCTACTACATACGAGTATATCTAACTAGTGAATATTTACAGTGCAATGTACATTAAGTTGCACTGGCATATATAAGTCATTGAGATTGCTTTCACCTACCGTCATATTTTCACAATAAACCCTAACCTTGAAAAGGCAATTTAAACCATGTACAAAAATCTCGTAAACAATAATTTTGAATAAGACGGGGCTGTGGAAGTGACGTTGACTTTAGATTTAATTGACGGCGGAGGGTGACGTACGCTGGCTCTGACGGAATGTCGTTGACGGGTGGGGCCGGAGCTTCACTTTTGAAGTGATAACGGCCAGCGCACCACGTGTACGACTAATCGTCCAAATCCAGCTCAATCATTAAATAGGTTTAATTTATTCTGATTTTCAAGTGTTACGATATATCAATTACTTTTTCCTAAAATTTTCCTTTTCGCCTACATGAAAAATGTAAGATATAGGCGATATAGGACTTCCTGCGCCGAAAATATTACATTTATCGTCAATATGAATATGTAACCTGTAAATAAGTGTTAGTAAATACAGTTTCGGCAAATTATTATTTCATTGCACACGTAATGGTAAAATAACCTTATGCTATAATGAAGAACTTACTGGGGTTACATTGTACTGAAGCATCGCCAACGAGTGGCTTCGGACACTCGCAAACAAGTGTACGGAACGGTAGTGTATTTGCAACTCGGCATACTGCACGGGCGCCGCATGATGTAGGCTCACAAGGATTTCTGCATTGACCTTGTAAGCAGGCCAAATCAGGTCCGCATTCGGCGTCAAATTCACATTGTGTTTGGTCAACAACTAAAAATCAAAAATAGTATTCATATTAAAATCAATTCTTACGCAAATATTTGACTATTATAAGTTATTTTTTACAAACCTGGCTGACAGTCGATCTTTGGGTTGCCCTGAGTACCTCTAGGACACTCACAAGTAGGTACATGACGCTCAACAGTACAAATAGCACCTTGGGCACATGCTCCAAGACATGGATCCTTGCACGTTTCACGAGAACACGCTAACCATGAAACGCAATCTTCATCTACAACACATTCAGCTCTACGGCATCCAATAAATGCGTTACCATGAGCACCAACATCACATTCACATGACGCAGTGTGTCCCCGGGCGACGCAATGTGCTTCTATGCCGCAACGTGTTCTTGAACAAACTTTTATACACGAACCGCTCTCACAGCTCTCATCATCAGGGCAGTCGTTATTGCTGTGGCATTGTACTGTAATGATATAATATAAATATAGGAAATGTATTGTCTAAGGTACGAGAAATGTTGTATTTAAAGTGTAGGAAATATGTTTATCATAAAATATATTTATTACCTGAGTAACATCCTGCGTAACCATCACCTTCGTAGTTGGGCAAACACGTGCAAAGTACTCGATGCTGTTTGGCTATGCAGCGTGCATTGAGGCCACAGATATTGGGTTCGCAAACTGGCGAACAGTGATTACCAACACAGGCTGCGTTGTCGGCGCATTGACTATCAGTTACACATTCGGGTACAGGTAAAGGTCGATCCATGATAATACGTTCACATCTTACAAATGGTGACCCTGTATACCCAACGGGGCAAGAACATACCGGGGCATGTCTTACACCAGTGCAAATAGCGTTAATACCACATGCATTCACGCATGGATCTGTACACTTTCTGTTAATACAAGAACGATGTCCAGGACAATCGTCATTGACAGTACATTCGTAATATGTGCAACTTCCGGCACGGCAGGTACCATGTGGTCCACATGGATTAGGGTCACATGGGTCAGGCGTGTTAACGGGACCAGTTTCTAAAAAAATATCATCGGTTTATATCATATTTTGGAAGTAGTAGAACTTTTATATTTACAGCAACAATATTAAAAATAAAATTATAAAACGTAAAAACTACGTAACACATACATAAATAATTTTGATACATATATTTACCCACAATTACATTCACACTCACACACATACATACACACACACACACATTTACACACACGCCACACTCACGCGCACACACACACACACACACACACACACACACACACACACACACACTCAAACACACACACACACACACACACACACACATACACACACCAGTACATCACTTTGTGCATAATAAGAGGCTACACTAAAAATGCAAATGAATAGTGAGCTTGAATTTTATTTTGTTTTATTTTCTTTCTAATTCTCTATTTCTTTAGGTGGTTTATTTTTATTTATTTTTTAATAAATGCTGTTTGTTTTTCCAGTTACTTGAAACATATGTATGTATTGTACGCGAGGACACTGGTACCCTAAACACAAGTTAAATCTTATCCTGGGTACCAGAGTTCATCATAATTACTTTTGATATGTGCTATGTGCTTTTGATTTTGTGTATTTCCGTCTTTGTTTTTGAGAAATAAACCATATTATTATTATTATTTACTAACCTATACAGTTTACGAATGGGTCCCCAGTTGTACTTTGTGGACACCAACATATGGGTGCGTGGTTAAATACACGGCACATGGCGCCATTGCCGCAAGTTCCAGGACAAGGATCGATACACCTGTTACGCACACAAGTGCGATCGCGTTGGCATTCAGAGCTAACGACACATTCCGGTCGGCATCCTGTTGTAGACGCATCACCAAACGTACCGCTTGGACACGAACACATCGCATTGTCACCGGCTACAGAACACACAGCACCTGGTCCGCATGGCGACGGTGTACACGCAGGTTCTGTTATATATAAATGTATTAGCATATTTTAATGTTCAAAAGTTTAAAAAAGTCATTAATTATTTTACTTACTGGTAATTTCAATGTGACATCTTTCAAATGCATTGCCCCTGGTACCAGGTGGGCATGAACATAAAGGTATATGGTTAACAGTCTCACAATCTGCTCCAATACCACAAGTACCTTGGCAAGGATCACGGCAATGTGAGCGTATACAAGCCTTTGAAGGTGAACAATCTGAATCGGCAACACATTCTGGTCGACATCCTGTATATGGATCGCCCCGTAAACCTGGTTCACATTCACAAGTAGCACCTACTCCTTTCGTTTTGCAAAAGGCTCCAGGACCGCAAGGTGACGGATAACAAGGATCGTTTGGAGGTTTGGCTGAAATATCGTAAATAAAATGTAAGATTTTTACGTATGCTTCATATGATTCACTAGCAAACACTCTAAGCACTGTTTCCGACGCCTAAGGTTTCAACTAAAGATGCGAACGGTGCATTAAGCTTCCCTAGTAAAACCCATGCCTAAGTTTTAAAAGGGAAAACCTAAATTACCGAAACGTCAAATCCTAAGTACGTTATTTATTAACTGAGAAGAGTTTTTATCTAACGAACTCTCCTAAATGTTTCTTGGTAAGCAATATTCCGTTGGTTTTAATCTATCTTACGAATTTGTTCGATGAGGTGACACGCCGCAAGAGGATTTCCTGTTGTAGGTTGGGGACAAAAACAGCGGGGCTCGTGAGCTACTGCAGAACATTCAGCTCCCTGGCCGCAAGCACCAGGACACGGGTTTACACAATGTCTATTAATGCATGTTAGATGCCACTCGCAGTCACTAGATTCAAGACACTCATAACGACACAATGGAGGGGTTCCAATAAATCCAATTCTGCAGCGACAACGACCGTCAATACAGTCAGCGTTTAGTCCACAATCTGAGCAGGGCGATTCTTTTTTGGGTTCTGAATCCAGGACTGCAAAAAATATTAATCATAATTATTATACAGGATTCATTTAAAAAAGATGCGTCCCTCACAACAAGGATAATATTTTACCTGGTAAGCAACGTGTGAATGGATCGCCGGTGTAGCCAAGCGGACAAGTACAAATGGGCGAGTGCATAGTCGTACGGCAAAGAGCGTGAGCGCCGCAAACACCAGGACAAGGATCGCGACATTTGCCGTTACGGCAAGCTAAAGAGGGGCTGCAATCTGATGAGCTGCGGCACTCAGGTCGGCAGCTCGGTGGATCTAACATCATTGGTGGTCGACATGAGCAGTGTGCAACGGTTCCTTGAGCACGACATACACTGTTTGGTCCACACGGATTAGGAGAACACGGAGTTGTCTCTTCAGTAGCTGTAGGAATTAATAATTACGATCGAAATATTTGCTTTAATTTTACATATTTTCAAAATTAAATGATTAATTACTCACCAATAACTCGTCGACATGCTATAAAAGCATCTCCCTGAAGAGGTGCTGGACACTCGCATATTGCTATATGATTGTAAACATTACAAATAGCATCAAGACCACAGGCATTCCGGCACGGATCCACACATTTATAGTTAACGCAGGCTTTTTGCTTTTCACACTCATTATCTGTAGTACATTCAGGTCGACATTCTATGCCAGGATTACCATGATATCCTTCAATACATGAACACGTGCCATTTCTGCAGTTAGCATTAATTCCACAAGGATTTTGAGAACAACCATCAATAGGTGCTGGTAATTGTGGTTCTGGAAATAATAAAAAATACACATTCGAAATAATCTGATGGATTAGTATTCACTTATCAAAACTTGAAGTTGATTGAAGAGATGGCACATTTTGTCTTAGTATGGATGAGCCCCGTCGGGCACGGCAGAATAAGAGAGGATAAAATGGTTGTGCTTATTGTTAATTAATAAAATTATCTAGATATTATTTAAAACTTTATTATTTTAAGAAACTTAATTTTGTTTTCTTCACTTAGGACTATATCTGGCAGCTTTAACTTATACAATTCTAATGAAGTTACGCGTTTGGTCTGAATTAGAACAGGGTGCACATTTGCTACAAATTTTGTTAATATGCACGATTTAGAATCAAGGGGGAAATTTAATAAAACTGAGGACATAGATTTATTAAAATTCTATAACTTACCATCGTATATGTAACACCCTTCAAAGGAATTACCACGGTAGCCTTGTAAACATGTGCATATAGCCAAGTGATTCATTGCTCTACATTCAGCATTTGGCCCACAAGAACCGAGACAAGGATCTATACATCTCTCTCGGACACAAGCTTTATTATTCGGACAATCTTCGTTAATTGTACATTCTGGTCCACAATTAGGTGGCGCACCAAAGTATCCTTCTTTGCAATTACAAATTGCGGTGCCTGCGTTCTCTCTGCAAATGGAGAAAGGTCCACAAGGATTTAGTTCGCAGGGACTTTTTGGTGTTGATTCGAATATTTTCTCTTTTGCACATCTGATGAATGGATCTCCTTCATATCCAGGAAGACATGTACAGTAAGGACTGTGATGATGTACACGGCATTTTGCATTTTCCCCACATGCTCCAACACACGGGTCGATACATTTTTGTCTGATACAAGCCTTTTCAAGAGTACATTCTGAGCTCATCATACATTCTGGCCGACAATTTGGAGGATGCCCTATATATTCTGGCTGACAGACACAAATTGCTTTGTTGTTAATAGCATTACATATACTGTATGGTCCACATGGCGATGGATTGCAGGGCTCAGTTGCTGGTTCTAAAAATACAATTTAAATTAATAAGGAATATCAAAATCAGATTAGGTCACATTGATTGTTTTTAACAATATGCGAATTTCATTACCTGTTCTAAGTATACATTTATCATATGGGTTACCGATGTATCCCGAAAAGCAAACACAGTTGGGAACATGATTAATGATTTTACATTCAGCTTTTATTCCGCAAAGTCCAGGGCAAGGATCTTGACATTTATTATTGATACATGCTAAGTTTTCTGGACAGTCAGAATTGAGGACACACTCGGGTCTGCAACCTTCATAAGGATTGCCGAAGTACCCGGTGACGCATGTACAACTTCCGGCATTGTTACGTTCTTGACATATTGCGTTAGGCCCACAAGGGTTTGGTATGCATGGTTTGATTGAGATTGCCGGATTCGGAACTGGAATAACTGCATATGAAAAATATTCTTTTTTAAATTCTTTAAATAATACTTACAAATAAAACTAAAGAATTATAATACAATTTTTTACCTTTGATTGGAGTGCATTGATAGAATGAGTCTCCTTCAAATCCTGATTGACATGCACATTGTGGTGAATGGCTAATAACCCGACATTCTGTGTTAAGTCCACAAGCACCAATACACGGATCAGTGCACTTGTTATTGATACAGGCCTTATCAAAGCTACATTCACTGTTACCAACGCATTCTGGGCGACAATACGGCGGTTGTCCTATATAACCAGTTACACACGAACACGAAGGAGATTCGTTTATTGCACGACATTCAGAACTGGGTCCACATGGTGATGGTTCACATGGTGTTCTTGGTGGCAGTGGTTCACCTTTTAAAAATAAAGTATATGTTTTTTAAACAATTTGATGAAAGAATGTCAATAGGCGAAAATTTTAAAAATAAATGATTAGGTACTTAACATGTAATAATCATAATCATGTTAGATTGTACTTACTTTGAATTGCGCTGCATCGAGTAAATGGATCACCAGTAAAACCATTTCTGCAGTAACAGATGGGCTTATGATTATGAATCCGACATTCTGCACTTAACCCACATGCACCAATACATGGGTTTATACACTTTTGATTAGAGCAAGACATGAGAGTCGTGCAATCAGAATCCACTAAACATTCCGGCCGACATGAAGGTGGTGTTCCGAAGTAACCAATTAAACATGAGCACATAGCTTGTTCGTTCAATGTTCGACATACACTGTATGGTCCGCATGGTGATGGCATACAGGGATTTCTGTTTTCGGCAGTCACTAGAAATATAATTTATTAACATATTATGAATTATACATATTAAAGATACGTGTATATCTATTAAAATATATACCTGTTATTTGCTTGCATGAAAAGAAGGCATTCCCACTTGTATTCAATGGACAACTACACATTGGTATGTGATTATAAACTTCACACAATGCCCCCTGGCCGCATAGATTTGTGCACGGATTTATGCATTTATTATTTACACATGTCATCGTTGGGGTGCAATCAGAATTATGTGTGCATTCTGGACGACAACTTAGATAGGGATTGCCAAAATAGTTAGACATACACGTGCAAAGCCCGTTGTTACATTCCGCATTTGCTCCACATGGACTCGGATTACATTTATCATAAACAGATGGTACTTGTTCTGTAATAGTTAAAAAGTATGTTTTAAATATTTACAGTTACCCAGTTTGGTGCTAATTCATGGACAATTAAATTAAACTCACCTATTGTCTGTTTTACATGACAACTTTCAAAGGGATTGCCGGTATATCCTTCTTTACAACTGCATATAGCGGCGTGCTGATATACCTGACATTCTGTCTGTAAACCACATGAACCAAGACAAGGGTCGCGACACTTAAGATTTATACAAGCTTTATTGCTAGTGCAATCTGAGTTCACAATACATTCCGAACGACAGTTTGGCGGTGAACCAATAAAGTTTTCGATGCATGTACATGAAGGTACTTGATTGACGACTTGACAAACAGAATTTGGTCCACATGGGGATGGTACGCATGGATTTTGAACTGGAGACTGAGTTTCTGTAAATGTGAAAATAGGCTTAATAAATATGCAATCTTATCTCTAAATTGTATAAGTCGGTAATGCAAGAAATGCACTTACGAATAATAGGAGCACATCTAATAAATGGATCGCCTTCAAAACCAATCCTGCAGGAGCATATTGGTGCATGATTTACAACTCTGCATTCAGAATTCTGTCCACAAGCATCGACGCATGGGTTTATACATTTATGTCGTACACAACTCTTAGCGGCCTCACATTCTGAGTTAACAGTGCATTCAGGTCGGCAATTTGGCGGTAATCCGAAGAAATCAGGCATACACGAACAAGATGCTAAACCATTGTTATCCTTGCAAATAGAATTACTTCCACATGGGTTTGGTGAGCAAGGATTTTGAGGTGTTGCAACTGAAAAATAGATTTACATAAAAGAGATTTCAATGGGCTTAGTACTTGATTATTCTATATTATATTTATGTATTAACTTACTAGGTTCTTTTATTATTATGTGGCAGTAATTATACGGATTTCCAGTGTAACCTGAAGCACACTTGCAGGACGGGACATGATTGATTACTTCACATAAAGCCGTAGTACCACAAACTCCTGGACATGGATCTTCACATTTATTCTTGAGACACGCTTTATTATATTGGCAATCGGTATTAATTACACACTCAGGCGTACAAGCCTCGTATGGATTGCCGAAATAACCATCTTCACAAATACATCCTCCAATACCGTTTCTTGAAACTTTGCATAGGGCGTTAGTTCCACAGGGGGTGGGATTACATGGATCCATTTTTTTGACTGGTGATGGCATAACATAGCAAATCGTGAACGGGTCACCGGTATAACCATCTTGACATGAGCACATAGGGCTATGCAGACGTACAGCACATTGCGTGTTGATCCCACAAGATCCAGGGCAGGGGTCTTTACACTTATAGTTAATGCAAGCTTTATTTGATAGACAATCATCGCTTGTAGTACATTCTCGTTGACATTGTGGTGGATTTCCTTCAAATGTTGGTTGACAAGAGCAATAGTATGAGTCGCCTCTTGGAGTGCATATACTATTTGGCCCGCAAGGTGACGGTACACACGGGTTTAAAAGTGGTTCATCCTCAACTTGAACTGTAAATATTTTAAATTTTATTACTTTTGGGGGATATTAAAGTATATGTGACTGTTAAGGAACAAGTCACACCGTTATATAACAAATATCTATGGCTATGTATAAATATGAATACTATACTAATTTATTCTATTAATAATTATAATTACCGTAGCAATAACTAAATGGAGAACCCGTATGACGTGGAGGACAAGTACATATTGGGTTGTGTTTATTAACATTACACACAGCGTTATGGCCGCATGAACCTGGACAAGGATCTTGACATTTTCGATTAATACAAGCTAGAGACGGAGAACAATCCGTACTCTGAATACACTCGGGGCGACAATTAGGTGAATTTCCAATAAATCCTTGAATACAGGCGCAGCTTGCTTGGCCATTTGCTTCTCTGCAAATACTATTAGGCCCACATGGTGATGGATCACATGGCTTGCTGGCAGGTTCTAAAAATAATAAAGAATTAAAGTAATCATTGAGCTTAAGAAAAATATTTATGTATATATAGTTAAATACGAACTTTCGATCTTTTGGCATTGAGTGAATGCGTCACCACTCATTCCCATTGGACAACTACAAATTGCTACGTGATTATAAACATTACATTCAGCGTTCAAGCCACACATATCGCGACATGGATTCACGCATTTTGACCGTAAGCATGCCTTATCTAAGGGGCAGTCTGTGCTTAAAACACATTCAGGTCGACAGCCTAGGTATGGGTCTCCTTGATATTCAGGTAAACAACTACATTCGCCGTTAGTACATCTGGCATTTGCGCCACAAGGTGACGGATGACAGGGGTCAACGACTTCGGTTTTTTCTGAAAAATAAAAATGTTATCAGACTATTAAGTATTTACTGATTATTTAAGGCCAATTATTGTTGATTTCTTTTTGCAACTATACCTGGTGGTTTGATTTCGCAACTTGCGAAAGGATCGCCCCTATAGCCCTCCGGGCAAGAACAAATCGGAATATGGTTGATTACATTACATAAAGCATTCAAACCGCAAGATCCTAGACAGGGATTTTGACACTTCATGTTCATACAAGCCTTGTCATTGCTACAATCTGTGTTGACAACACATTCTGGCTTACAGTTAGGTGGAGAACCAAAATATCCAACAAAACAAGAACACGATGGAATACCACCAACATCACGACATTCAGCATTCAAACCACAAGGAGAAGGCACGCACGGATTCACGGGTTCTGCTTGTACAGTGGGTTGTGTTAACGGCGTTAAATAACAAATTGAAAATGGATCGCCGGTGTAGCCTTGTTTACACGTGCAAATTGGATTGTGCTTGATCACACGGCAATCCGTTTCTACACCGCATGCTTTTTCGCAGGGAGATACGCATTTAAAGTTTTCGCATACTTTATCCAAAGAACATTCTGAACTTGTAACACATTCTGGTCGACACAATGGTGGTGATCCTTGATAGCCACTAAGGCAAGTACATATAGCAAAACCATTTTGGGATTTGCATTGACTGTTTGGTCCACACGGTGAAGGATTGCATGGATCTATCTGATCTGCTGCAACAAAAGACATGTAACTAAATACATATCCAACATAAGACTTAAAAACTTTTATAAAGTAGATGAATTTTTTAAACATACCTTCAACCTTATATGAGCACAGCTCGTATGGATTGCCATAGTATTTGTCTGGGCATATGCAATTTGGATTATGATTAATTACATTGCATAAAGCATTTATACCACAAGTACCGGGACACGGATCATGACATTTGTTTTGGTAACAGGCCATATTAGACGGACAATCGGAATTTATCAAACATTCCGGTTTGCAAGCTTCGTATGGATTGCCGAAATATCCAGTGATACATGAACAAGCCCCTGCATTATTGTGCTCTCTACATATAGCATTAGCTCCACACGGAGAAGGTACACACGGAGTTGGACGTTCCAATACTGTAGGAGCAGATTCAATATTACATGTTAAAAAGGGATCACCAGTATAACCACTCTGGCACAAACATATGGGCGTATGGCTGACGACTCTACATTCCGCGTTCAATCCGCATGAACCACGACATGGATCTTGGCATTTTCTGTTTATGCAAGCCATACTCAATGCACACTCTGTATTGCTAGTACATTCGGGTCGACAATTTGGTGGCAATCCAATGAAATCTGGCAAACATTTGCAGTCAGCATTATCTCCATTCTCTACACATTGTGAATTAGGACCACATGGCGATGGTAAGCATGGATTGATCTTTTCTGGCGGTGAAGCAGCTGTAATAATACATAAATAAAATTTTTAGCAGATACAATACAATATCAGAACAATGTTCCTAAACGTGTCATTTCAATACTTACGAATCAACTGACACATAGTGAATGGGTCACCAGAGTATCCAGAGAAACAGGTACATATTGGGTTGTGATTAACAACTATACAGTGCGTATTACGGCCGCAAGCTCCTGGACATGGGTCTATACATTTTTGGTTGGAACAAGCTTGATTTAATTTGCAATCAGAGCTAATTGTACATTCGGGCCGACAATTAGGTGGACTGCCAATGTAGCCCTGAATGCACACACATACTGCATGACCATTCACTTCTCTGCACTGACTGTTTGGGCCGCAAGGAGACGGTTCACATACACTGACTGGTGCTTCTGAAATATTTTTGACATCATATATGGATCAACTTCAAGTATAATAATTAAGTATATAATGAAAAACTTTTATTACCTTGTATTGCATTACAATAATGGAATGGTGACCCTAAAAAGCCTTGAGGGCACGAGCACATCGGTATATGGTTAATAGTTTCACAAACAGCTCCAGTGCCACACGTGCCAATACAGGGATCATTACATTTGTTTCTTATACAGGCCTTATCTCTTGTGCAATCAGAGTTCAGAACACATTCAGGTTTACATCCGACGTAAGGATCTCCAAAATATTCCGGCATGCACGAGCAGGTGCCACTGTCACACACGGCATTAGAACCACATGGTGATGGTGAACAAGGATTAACTGGCGCCACATCTAGAATTTAAATGAAATAGAAAATTAAAATATACAAATGTAACATGATTTGAATTTGTAAATAGTAAATATTGTTATACTTACCTAGTTGAATAATTTGACAACTACTGAACGGGTCACCAGTGTAACCCAGTAAACAGGAGCAAATTGGCAAGTGATTGTTTACGATACATTGCGCATTGTTGCCACACGCTCCAGGACACGGGTCGCTACATCTATTGTTGATACACGCCATTACAGCATTACACTCTGAATTGATACTACATTCCGGTCGGCAACGGGGCGGTGAACTTATATAATTTGGAAGACACGTGCAGCGTGCCTTGCCGTTAAATTCTTGGCACAGTGAATTAGGTCCGCAAGGGGACGGTATGCATGGATTGATATAAGTAATTTCTGGTGGTGGAATCGCTACTGGTGCTAAAAGAAAAAGGGTATGTTTAAATAAATTATTGTAAATTATAAAATGAGGTTTTCTCTTCTTCTTTTCTACAGTCAGGTTTAATGATTTTTTAACTTAAAGAGAAGTAATGCAATTGAATCTCTGTAGGTTTAATTTAACCTTCTCGCGATATTGCTTAAAGACGTAGAAGGCAAATGGGCAGGCGAGTCTCCTGGTGGAATGTGGCTACCACCACGCATGGATGATTACGGCAAAGAAGTCTTAAATGCATTGGCGGTTATGCACGGCTAATCCATTATTATATTATAAATTCGAAAGTATATTAGTCTGTCTGTTCTCACAGTTAAACCGGCTTTGACGGGCAAACTGCTGCACCGATCACCATAAAATTCGGCATGTAGATACTTGATTCTTGAGTACTATATAAGCTACTTTTTGCCGCGATAACCGACTTACACGCGGGCTTAGCTGCGGGTAAAAGTTAGTTATTGTTTTTTTTCTTACCTGGTACACAATTAGTAAATGGATCTCCAGTAAATCTCTCTTGACAAGAACATATGGGATTATGAGCAATTACTCTACAGTTTGCATTTCTAGCACATTGCCCTTCACATGGATTAACACATTTTCTATTAAGACAAGCTTTGTTGATAGGGCATTCACTATTGATCGTACACTCGGGTCGACAATTGGGTGGTGTGCCCATAAACTCAGGTTGACAACTGCAAACTGCTTGAGAATTTATTTCTTTGCACTGACTACTTGGACCACATGGGGAAGGTGTGCAAGGTGCCGGTTTAGTTATATCTGTAAATAGTAATGGTAATGCATTAATAAGTAGCACATAATTTTACAGTTACATCAATTAACTTATTGTTTTCAATATGTGTATAAAATATACCTTCTTCTTTTTCTATGCAGTTGACGTAAGCATTTCCAGTTAGTCCTGGTGGACAGTTACACGAAGGCAGGTGATTCACAACTTGACACATTGCATTTGGTGCGCATACACCTGGACAAGGATCTTTACATTTATTTTGAACGCAAGCCAACATAGGTGGACAATCACTATTAATAACACACTCAGGACGACATCCTTCATAAGGGTTACCGACATAGGTGTCTAGACATTTACATGCTCCAGTTCCTTTCCTTTCTATACACTCAGCATTAAGTCCGCAAGGTGAAGGTTCACATGGCGAGTTATATTCAATTATCGTTTCTAAAAAAAAAGTTAAAGTAAAATTTGCTGTTCATAAAATTTTTAAAATATTAATTGTAATATAACTTAATAATTACGGTACCTTTTACAGGAGCACATGAAATTAGAGGGTCTCCAGTCTGTCCAAATGGACATGTACAAACTAATGCGTGACTAATGACTTTGCAGTCTGCATTGTAGCCGCATCTTCCTGGACATGGGTCTATGCATTTTTGATTAACACAGGCTAAGTTGCTTGAACACTCGGTATTACTGATACATTCTGGTCGACAGTTAGGAGGAGAACCTGTATAGTCAGACTGACAAATACAAGATGGTGAATCTCCGATAACTTTGCAATTTGAATATGGACCGCAAGGTGAAGGAGTGCATGGATCGACAGGTGGTAGCGGCGTAGCAACTGAAATAAATTAAAGTTATTTAACATATATAATCCACTCTTTATTATACGTAAATAAATAAACAGAGTATCCTTTAAGTATTACCTATTGCAACGCAACGTGTAAATGGATCGCCTGCGAAATGTGCAGGGCATGAACATATTGGGCTGTGATTAACCACTTCGCATTTCGCTCCAAAACCGCAGACGCCAATGCAAGGATTTATACATTTATGATTGTTACAGGCTTCATTAAGCAAACATTCAGCACTGATTGTACATTCTGGTCTACAGGACGGAGGAGTACCAATAAATGTAGGTAAACATGAACAAACAGCTTGATTATTTATTGATCGACATCGACTGTTAGGGCCGCAAGGAGTTGGATAGCAAGGTTCGACGTGCATAACTGAAATTAAAAAGTAAAATATCATTACAATAAAAGTTAAGGCATTATTGTTATCGATAGTAATGTAGGGTTAAACACCAATAATACCGACCTTCAAATGTATGACACTCAACAAAAGCATTGCCTGTCATTCCTTCAGGACAGGTGCAAATTGGTATATGATTGTAAACATTACACAAAGCTGTTGATGCACAAGTTCCAGGGCAAGGGTTTGTGCATTTATTTCGAGAGCATACTTTTTCTAAGGAACAGTCCGTGTTAGATACACATTCAGGTTTACAGCCTAAATATGGATCCCCGTGATAATCATTTATACACGTACAAATTCCATCTCTACATTTAGCATTAAATCCACACGGTGATGGGTTACAAATGTCCACCGGAGTATCATCTGAAAAGATACAAATAATATGAAGTTAATTTTCGGTTATGAGGATAGTCATTATAAAAATATATTTTCATTAATTTCTTTAACGTTTTCTTACCTTCAATCAATGGAACTAAAACACATGAAGAGAATGGATCTCCAGTAAAGCCTTGTCTACATGTACAGGCCGGTACATGTGAAAATACGTTACAAACAGCGTTTTGTCCACAGCTGCCTGGACAAGGATCTCGGCACTTTTGATTTATGCACGCCTTATCTGATGGACAATCTTGATTAATTGCACACTGAGGGTGGCAATTAGGTGGAAGTCCTTGATATTCAGGTAAACATGTGCATGATGGAATACCGTTAATATCATTACAAACTGCATTAAAGCCACAAGGACTTGGTAGACATGGATTCCTTGCAGGTTCTGGAAGCTGCTGGACCGCTAAAACAATGAAAGTATAGATTGAAAACATTATTTTAACAACGATTTTATTGAATAAATTATTATGTTTAAGGTGAATTATATTTTCATTTAAAATACTTACGCTGAACGTAACAACGAGTGAAGGGATCGCCGATAAAACCGGATATACATGAACATATAGGACTATGATTCACAACTCTGCAATTTGAATTTAATCCGCAATGTCCAGGGCATGGATCAGAACACTTTTGATTAATGCAAGCTTTGTTGGAGGCACACTCAGAACTAACTGTACATTCTGGCCTACAGCCTGGAGGAGAGCCGATAAAGTTAGACATACAAGAACAAACACTTTGACCGTTGACAGCACGGCATATACTATTAGGTCCGCAAGGATTTGGACTACAAGGCGTTGTAATTTCAGGAACTGGTTCTGAAAGAGATGAAAAAATAAAATCAATAGAATATTATACAATCATGTTATAAAAATGAGTACATTTAAGCGACGAGCCTCACCTTTCAAGACATCGCATCTCTGATATGGATCGCCGGAGTATCCGACAGGACATGTACATGTCGGTAGATGGTTAACTACCGTACAAATAGCGATTGGTCCACATGTTCCAGGGCATGGATCTTGACATTTATTACGGATACAAGACTTGCTTGGCACACAGTCTGTATTAACTGTACATTCAGGTCGACATCCTTCATATGGATTTCCAATATAATCAGGGAGACAAGAACAAGAACCAGCTGAATTATATTCCTTGCATACTGCGTTTGGACCGCAAGGCGATGGTTCACAAGGAGAAGTTTTTTCTGGATAAGCATCTTGTTGTTGTTCACAATACGAGTATGGATCCCCTGTTAAGCCACTATCACAGAAACATCTTGGAGAGTGACTTATCGTTTTACATTTTGCATTAGCACCGCAGTTCATTACATTGGTACAAGGATCTTGACATTTTTGATTCAAACAAGCCTGATTAGAAGGACATTCATTGTTGCTAGAGCATTCTGGTCTACAATATGGTGGAGAACCAGTGAAATTCGGTAAACAAGTACATGATGGGATTCCAGATAAATCTTTACATATAGAATTTGGTCCACATGGAGATGGAGTACACGGTGTTATATCAGCAACGGGCGCTCCTAAAATAACAAAATGAATTTTTAATCAGATGTTTAAATATTAATATGCATATTACAGTCGTAAATTTAAAAGAAAGCAAACTTATAAAAAAAGTATAACTTACTATATGGCACACATCTTGTAAATGGATCGCCAGTATATTTTGGTGGACATGTGCATATTGGGTTGTGTTTTATTACGTTACATTTCGCTTCAACACCACATGAGCCAATACACGGATCGATGCATTTCTGATTACTACACGCTCTATTAGCTGGACAGTCAGAACTAACCACACATTCAGGTCTACATAATGGCGGGCTGCCCAAATAGCCAAGCACACATGTACATACAGCCTGGCCATTTACTTCCCTACATTGGCTGTTTGGTCCACAAGGTGATGGGTCACATGGATTTGTCACAATGGGTACTGAAAAAAATTATTATAAGAACCTAATTATATGTATATAGTAATACTTTATACAATAGACATTAGGAAAATATTAATATTAGCAGACAAATTTAGAATTTATTTGTTTTAAATATAAGCAAAATAGGAGCCACTTTCACATTACAATTTTAGGTCAGTACTCCACAAAATATTGATATACTAATGTATTCGTAAATCATCGAATATTTTATACGTCCAGTGACTTTATTTTGTATATATGTTTTGTTTAGTCTATGGATGTGTATATTAATTTACATTAAGTAGTTATGTAATGGCATTTTATTTATGTTTTCATTTACAAATAATGTGTTTTAATTAAAATTTAAACGAAGTCTCTGGTTTTTTACTAATTTGGTAGGATCTTTTTAAAGTAATTGTCAAAATATGTTGATTTGTTAAAATATTGTTCACTTAGTTGTAAGACATTTAACATACCTTGTATAAGTTCACAATTATAAAATGCATTTCCAGTCATGCCTTGTGGACAACTACACATGGGAACATGATTGATAACTTCACAAATTGCGTTCAAACTGCAGGTACCGGAACAAGGATCAATGCATTTATTTTTAGAACAAGCCTTATCCCGTGGGCAGTCAGAACTAAGTACACATTCGGGTCTACAGCCAACGTACGGATCTCCTTGATGTTCTTCAATACAGGTACATAATCCATCGTTGCAAATAGCATTTGTTCCACATGGTGATGGGTTACATCTGTCGATGATATCTGCTTCTAAAAGTAAAGTATAAGCTTAGGTTACAAAAACTATTAAACATACATAACTTGAAATATATATTTTTGTTAGATGATGTATTTAATTAAACGTAAAATTTTAGCAATATATTCATACCTGGTGGTTTCGGAGTGCAAACAGTAAAAGCATCACCGATGTAACCATCTGGACACGTACATATAGGGATATGTCGTGATACCGTGCATAAAGACCCAATACCACACGATCCCTGGCATGGGTCCCGACACTTTTGTTGAATACACGCTTGTGAAGTGGAGCACTCTGAATTGATCGTACATTCAGGTCTACAGTTGGGTGGACTACCAATGTAATTAGGCATACACGTGCAAGATGGTATATTGCCCGTTTCTTGACATATCGAGTTTGGACCACAGGGTGACGGAACGCATGGATTCCTATATGGTTCCATTACTGAGTTTGACACTGGCGCTAAAAAACAATGTTTAAATTAATATACTAATATATAAATTGTTCAGAAATATTTCACACTTATATAGAACTCAATTATGTACTTAAATATATAGTTATGTAATAGGCGTAATCCAGGAAGTATTTTTAAAATTACTTACGTGGTATTGGGTTGCATCTTGTGAACGGATCTCCCGTGTATAAAGGTTTGCAAGAACAAATGGGACTGTGATTAATAATTTTGCAATTAGCGTTGATCCCGCATGTATCCTGGCACGGGTTTTCACATTTTTGGTTGATACAAGCTTTGTCTCTTGGGCACTCTGCACTGGTCACGCACTCAGGGTGGCAACCTGGAGGTATTCCTATATAATCGGGTAAGCAAGAGCACACCGCTTGTTTATTTACTTCCTGACATCGACTATTTGGCCCGCATGGTGATGGTTGACATACGTTAATAGATGTTTCCGTAATTTCTGTTAAAAGAGATTATTATATAATTATCATTAATGTATTGTTCATAATTCTATCAGCATCAAAAGCAAGACAAAACATCATAAATTGAAACCCATTATAAGAAGAATCGGATAGCACTCGTTCAATGATAATATTGTTATGTTCCGCAATGATAAGTCGAAAAGGATTTTAAATTCACAGAAAAATACATAATGAATAACCTAAGATATTAGAGCAACTTACTTTCAATATTGCAGTATCGGAATGGATCTCCAGTATAGCCACGTTGACAAGAACACGAAGGCGCATGATTTACAACCTGACAAATAGCGTTTGGCGCGCAAGCTCCGGGACATGGGTCTCGACACTTATTTTGAAGACAAGCTTTGTTTGATGGACAATCTGTATTTATTAGACATTCGGGTTTACATCCTTCGTAGGGATTACCAAAGTATTCAGGTATGCAAGTACATGATCCAGCTCCATTGTATTCTTTGCAAATAGCATTAGCACCACAAGGAGACGGTTGGCAAGGTGTTGTAAAGTCTTGAATTGTTTCAATCCGATTGCATTCTATGAAAGGATTTCCAGTATACCCAGACTCACAGAAACATGATGGTGAGTGGCTTGTTACATGACACATAGCATTTGTGCCACATGACCCTATACAGGGGTCAACACATTTTTTATTTATACAGGCGAGATGAATAGGGCACTCAGAATTACTAATACATTCCGGTTTGCAATAAGGTGGGGAACCCACATAGCCGTTAATACACGAACATGTTGGAGTACCTAACGTTTCTTTGCAAATAGAATTTGGTCCACATGGCGTTGGTTGACAAGGATTAACATACTCCGGAGTAAATTCTTGGATAGTACATCTAATGAATGGATTTCCGGTATACGACGGCGGACATGAACAAATTGGATTATGATTAATAACTTGACATTTTGCTCCGACACCGCATGATCCTTGACAGGGATCGAGACACTTCATGTTGCTACATGCTTCATTAGGCAAACAATCTGTACTAACTGTGCACTCCGGTCTACACGATGGTGGACTACCTTTGTATCCACTCAGGCAAGAGCATACTGCTTGATTGTTTATTTCTCGACACTGACTATTAGGACCACATGGACTTGGTTGACACGGCATAGTGTGAGCAACTGGAAAAAATATTCAAGTCGTTATTTTTTGTACTGTATATATACATATGCTATATATGATTATTAAACAAGCATAATTCTTAGAAAAACCAGTAGGCTATATTTACCTTCCAAATGTGAGCATTGAATAAATGCGTTACCAGTCATTCTTTCTGGACATCTACACATTGGAATATGATTAATTACTTCACACATAGCGGTAGGTGCACACATGCCAGCGTTGCAAGGATTGACGCATTTATTTCGGAAACACGCTTTATCTTGGGAGCAATCTGAACTGAGTACACATTCAGGACGACATTCAAAATATGGATCTCCATGATATTCTGGTAAACATGAGCATTCACCATTACTGCAGAGTGCATTAGCACCACAGGGCGATGGATTACATAAATCAACTTCATCTTGAACTGGCGATTCTGTAATTTTAATTTTAAAAGTTAGACTATGGTCTGCCGACCTGGTTACAATTGATGAAATAAAACTAGCACTAGACCCTTTAGTAAGATCTACACAAAAGTTGATTTAAAATATTAAACAATACAACTTTTACAGCTAAATAGAGTAGAAACAGAATAAAATATATTTATTGCTTTTAATAATATATGCAGATATAAAAATAAACAAAAGTAGGTGAATTTTTTTCAAAAACTGAATAACTTACCTTGCTGTTTACACTCAGTAAAGGCATCTCCAACATAATTTTCGATACAAGTGCATATAGGGATGTTTTTCGTAACCCTACACTTTGCATTAAGTCCACAAGAACCCGGACATGGATCTTGACACCTTTGGTTGATGCATGCCAAGTTACTTGAGCAATCTGAATTGATTACGCACTCGGGTCGACAAGCTGGTGGGGCTCCTATATAATTAATAGAGCAAGTGCAAGAAGGTATGCCTCCAATATCTCTACATTCACTAAACGGTCCACAAGGCGAAGGTAAACAAGGATTTTTCGGTTCTGATTGCAAAATGGTAGCAGTCATTAGTTGATAGCATCTACTGAATGGATCACCAGTAAATCCATTTTGGCATGAACAAATTGGACTATGATTGATAACGAGACAATTAGCATTGTGACCACATTGTCCAATACACGGGTCAACACATTTTAAATTAACACATGCCCTATTTGAAACACATTCAGTACTAACGATGCACTCAGGTTTGCAATTAGGCGGACTACCTCTGTACTCTGGTAAGCAAGTACAAACTGACTGATCATTTATTACTTTGCATACACTGTTAGGACCACATGGTGACGGTGAGCACGGATTTTTTGGCGCTTCAATTTCTGTAAAGAATATATTTGCTGAGTAATCTATCTTGAAAATGAAAAACAAATTATAAAAGTGGCTAAAAAAACTTACGTTGAATAATACTGCAAAATCGGAATGGATCACCAGTGTATCCATTGATGCATGAGCAAATAGGAGCATGATTTACTGTTTGACATTGAGCATTGGAGCTACATGTACCAGGACACGGATCTTGACATTTATTTTGTAAACAAATTTTATTCGAAGGGCAATCAGTGTTTACTGTGCATTCAGGTCTACAACCTTCATAAGGATTGCCAAAATATCCGGGAGAGCAAACACAAGATCCAGCATTATTACGTTCTTTACAAATAGCATTGCTGCCGCATGGGGATGGTGAGCAAGGTGTCACTTGTTCTAAGGACGGGACGTCGTGATGTGCATTACAATATAAAAATGGATCCCCAATAAATCCTTGTGGACATACACAGTTCGGAGTGTGACTTACTACACGACATTCAGCATTGGAGCCACAGGCTCCTATGCAAGGATCACGGCATTTCTTATTTACGCAAGCTAAGTTATTAGCGCACTCGCTGTTACTTGTACATTCTGGTCGGCAGTTAGGGGGAGTTCCTATAAATTCTGGCATACACGTACATGACGGCGAATCATTTATAGCTTGACAAACTGCATTAGGTCCACAAGGAGAAGGCATGCATGGATTTATTTGTTGAGGAATTTCTTGAGCTAAAAATTATTAATAATTAATAAAATTAATTTATTTAAAAAAATATTAAAAAAATATGTTATTGCAAAACAATGTACTTACGTTTTGGTACACATCTTGTAAACGGATCACCAGTGTATTCATTAGGGCATGAACATATCGGGTTATGGTTGACAACTTGACAGCTAGCCCTTATTCCACATGATCCAGTACAGGGATCGATACATTTGTAATTATTACAAGCTCTATTTAGAGAACATTCAGCGCTAGTAGTACATTCTGCTCTACAAGTCGGAGGATTACCAGAATAACCAGGAATACAAGAGCATACAGCCACATTGTTCATCTCTCGGCATTGACTATTTGGTCCACAGGGACTTGGATTGCATGGATTTGTTGGTAATGAAGCTAAAATAGATAATAAACATGATTAACTTCTTAAAAATTACATATTGAAATGTAAATTTCCGTAAATTTAAGGTAGGGATGTAGATACCTTGAAGAACGTTACATGAAACGAATGAATTTCCTGTATATCCCGCAGGACAACTACACATTGGTATATGGTTAAATACTTCGCAGACTGCATTTGTTCCACAAGTATCTGGACATGGATTAACACATTTTTTACGCATACATATCTGGTTTCTCTCACAATCCGAACTGACTGTGCATTGAGGTCGACATCCAACGTAGGGATCACCATGATATTCAGGCAAACATGTACACTCGCCATTGTCACATTGGGTATTAGAGCCACAAGGTGACGGGTTACACAAATCTAATGGTATTGGCGCTGGAATAGAAATAAATATACATTGACAAACATTCTGAATACTTTTAATAGTGTTTTTGAAATAATAGATTTATACTAACTCTGCAAGGGTTTTATCATGCAAGCGGTAAATGGATCTCCTTTATAACCATCTAGACAGGTACAAATAGCCAAATGTTTGATGACCGAACATCGCGCATTTTGTCCACAGGACCCAAGACAAGGATCTTTACACTTCTCGTCAATACATGCTAATGAACTTATACAGTCTTCGTTAGAAACACATTCAGGACGGCAGTTTGGTGGGCTACCAATATAACCCGGAGAACAAGAACATGAAGGCTGACCATCAAAATTGCGACAATTTGCAAAAGCGCCACATGGAGATGGTATACATGGGTCTCTTGTTTCATCGAAAACTGGTTGCGGTACTGAAAGACAAAAAGATATTGCTGACATATTTTCGCAAATTATGACCAACTAAGGACATTTTATTATGAAACTTACTTGGTTTCAGATAGCATCTTGTAAAGGGGTCACCTGTGAAGCCAGATCCGCAACTGCAGATAGAATTATGATTAAACACGCGACATTCAGCCGTTTTTCCACAAGGACCTGGGCAGGGGTTCACACATTTTTGATTTACACAGGCCTTATCTGATGTACAATCGGAGCTCAGAACACATTCCGGTCTACAATTTGGTGGTTCACCAAAGTAATTTGGTAAACAGCTACATGTTGCTTGTTTATTTATTTCGCGACACTGGCTATTCGGTCCACATGGATTTGGACGACATGCGTCTGTAGACATTGGATCTTGCGCTAAAATAAATGAAATGATCTGTAAACACCAACGTTTAGGTAAAATTATTATTAAAATTTTGTGCATCAATTTACTTACTAGGTATAGGGTTACATCGACGGAACGCGTCACCCGTGTACCCTATAATACAACTACAAGTTGGAGAATGATTAATAGTGCTACATTCCGTATTTACTCCACACGTTCCTGGACATGGATCTTGACATTTGTTTCCTATGCAGGCTCTATTTCCTGGACAGTCTGAATTAGAGACACATTCAGGTCGACAACCTTCATAAGGATTACCAAAATATCCCTCATTACAAATACATGATCCTGCTTTATTTTGTTCTCTGCACACTGCATTTGGCCCACAAGGTGATGGTGAACATGGAGTTAATAATTCATTCACTGGCTGAAGTGTACACTGTGTGAAGGGATCACCGTAATATCCTTGTAGACAAACACACATTGCCGTGTGACTAACAACACGACATTCAGCATTTGCCCCACAAGCTTGCAGACATGGGTCTTTGCATTTTTGATTTACACAAGACAAATGTTGTGCACATTCGCTGTTACTTATACACTCGGGTTTACAGTAAGGAGGTTGACCTTGGTAATCAGGTAAGCATGTACAAGATGGAGTACCATTAATATCTTTGCAAATTGAATTCGGCCCACACGGTGACGGTTGACATGGATTAATTTCCAACGGTGGCGAATCTAAAATTATATAAAAAATATAATATTTGGCATCTAGCCAAGGAATCAATAAAGATAACCACATTTTCAAATAAACTTACTTGAAACAAAAGAACATGCTACAAATGGATCGCCAGAATATGTTGCAGGACAAGCACATATTGGATTGTGATTGACTACTTCACATGTTGCCCTTAAACCACATGTTCCAATGCAAGGGTTTACGCATTTCTGATTCATACATGCTTGATTCTGTGGACATTCTGAACTACCTACACATTCAGGTCTACAAGCAGGTGGTATACCCAAGTATGTAGGTAAACACGAACACACAGCTTGATTGTTGATTTCTCGACATTGACTGTTAGGTCCACAAACTGTTGTACTGCATGGGTTCTGTTCTGCTACGACTGCATATAAAAATCAAGATGTTCATAACTAGTTACAATTGAGTTTTAATAAAGTTTTCAAGAATAGTATTAAAATTTAAGAATATACCTCTTATGGGATGGCATAAAACGAAAGCATTGCCAGTAAATCCTGTATTGCAACTACACATTGGGATGTGATTAATCACTTGACAAACTGCATTTTGTCCGCATGCTCCTACGCATGGGTCGACGCACTTTCTTTGAACGCAAGCCTTAGAATGATCACAATCCGTACTATACACACACTCTGGTCTACAGTTGAAGTACGGATCACCGTGATACTCCGGTAAACAATGACATTGGCCATTTATACATTCAGCGTTTGAACCACAACGTATATTAGTGCATTCGTCAATTACTGCTGGCTCCACTGTAATTCAGATGGTTTCATTATTATATTTATATTGTTATAATTACATTTTTATACTACTGCAAGTAATTATACATTTTTGAATGCCCGACTAAATTAAAAATACTTTACTAGAACTGAGAACATACCTTGCAATGGTTTAATCCTACAGCTTGTAAATGGATCTCCAATATACCCTTCCACACATGTACATATTGGGATATGATTATGAACGCTACAGACGGCAGATATACCGCATGAACCTGGACAAGGATCTTGACATTTAGAGTTGATACATGCTTTATCACTAGGACATTCTGAATGTATTGTGCATTCTGGTCTACAGTTTGGTGGGCTGCCGATGAACGTTGGTAGACATGAACAAGAGGGAGTATTGCCAAGATCCCGACATTCTGAGTTCGGTCCACAAGGTGATGGAACGCACGGGTTTCTTGTGTCAAGAACAGGGTCACCTTAAACATTTGAAATCATTAATATCCAAAACAAAGCAATCATTAAAAATATGAATTTAATATTTGAGTAGTTCTTACTTCTGATAATGGTGCACATTGTGAAAGGATCACCCGTATAAGAAACTTTACAGGAACATATAGGACTATGATTTATTACTTTACAGTTCGTATTTACACCACAAGGCCCAGGACAAGGATTAGTACACTTCTGTTGTATGCAAGCTTTGTCGTGCGAACACTCGGAGCTTACTATACACTCTGGGCGACAATTAGGTGGTGATCCATTGTATTCTGGCAGGCATGAGCATACAGCCTGATTGTTCAAAGACTTACACTGACTGTTCGGACCACACGGTGATGGATAACATACATCTATTGGAACCGATGGTGTGATAGATTCTAAAAAATAAAATAAGTGTTAAATGTGAACAACAGAATAGTTATTAAATTAATCAATAGAAAAAATTACCTTGATAAACGCAATATCTAAATGGATCTCCGGTGTAACCGTTAAAACAAGTACATAAGGAGGCATGGTTTACAACTTGACAGTCAGCATTAGTACCACAGCTGCCTGGGCAAGGGTCACTGCACTTGTTATTGATACATGCTCTACTAGACGGACAATCAGTATTTACAACACATTCTGGACGACAGCCATCGTAGGGATTTCCTGTGTATCCTTCAATGCAAGTACAGGACCCTGCATTATTTCTTTCTTTACATATAGCATTAGATCCGCAAGGTGAGGGCGAACAAGGTGTTGAAATAAGTTCAGTGTAAAGTTTTTCTTTGACGCAGGAGAAAAAGGGATCACCAGTATATCCCTGAGGGCAAATACAGATAGGGGAGTGACTGACAACTCTACATTCTGCATTAGCAGCACATGCTCCTTCACACGGATTTGTACACTTATTATTAACACATGACAAGTGTACAGAACACTCTTCGTTATTTGAACATTCTGGTCTGCAGTGTGGTGCCTGGCCATGATAGCCTACTAAGCATGTGCAAGACGGTGCTTCGTTTACAACTCGACAAAGAGAGTTTGGACCACATGGCGATGGTGTACACGGATCCACAATTTCTGGTAAGCGTTCAGCTATAAAAGACAACATAAGTTAATTATTATTGCCACTAGACATACCATGTCAAATAACGTTCATTAAGGACCTGCTTATCTAAGTGATACTTACGAAGTTTAATACACCGTGAGAATGGATCTCCAGTATGTAAAAGTGGGCATGTACAGATTGGATTATGGTTTACCACCTTACATTCTGCATTTACACCACATGAACCCACGCAAGGATTGACGCAGTGTTGATTGCTACAAGCTTGATTTAGTGGGCACTCTGCGCTTATAGTACACTCTGGGCGGCAAGAAGGAGGAGCTCCTATGTAGTTAGGAGCACATGAACATACAGCTTGCCCGTTTACTTCTCTGCACTGACTATTTGCACCACACGGTGATGGGTGGCAAGGATTTGTGATAACTGGTTCTGAAACGAATAGAATTGATAAAGCCATTTTAAAATAATTTTCCTAATGTTAGCTTGCTTCAACAAATCAAAAATCCAAGCTAAAAAATAATTATAGTTTCAAAAAATATTAAATTTGCTTACAAAAGTCGGATAACAACGAATAATAAGCTAATAAAAACGTGTTAAAAATACTAATTTTTATATTATCATTAATCAAAACCATTTTATTCAAATTCATATACAAATAAGAGATTGTAATAAATCACGCTTACCTAAGATAGGGCGACATTCTAGAAATGCGTTTCCAGTGGTGCGATGTGGGCAGCTGCACATTGGAATATGGTTCACCACATTGCACGTCGCTGTAGCTGCACATGTGCCAGGACAAGGGTCTTTGCATTTATTATTCATACAAGCTTTGTTGCGGTCACACTCTGAACTTTGCACACATTCCGGACGACAACCCAAGTATGCGTCACCTTGAAACTCGGGAAGACAACTACATTTTCCATCAAAGCATTCTGCATTAGGACCGCAGGGTGAAGGATTGCATAAGTCATCATTTACTGTAATTAAAAATGATCTTTTTTTATTTTAATCGATGACTGACTCAACGATCATTCTCAATGATAGAATCGATTGCTATTTTAATATATGTACTATTTAATCATACATGGTATTCTGCAAGTACAGAGTTGAAATAGAATTAGTTCCGATTTATTTTTTAAGTTTCAAATATATTTTTTGTTAATAAATGTGAAAAAAAGATGGCTAGTAAACATTTACTATGCTAATATTTATCAGACGTCATCATACCTTTTGGTGGTATTGGAGTACATTGACTAAATGCATTTCCCGTAAATCCTTCTACACAAGAACATATCGAAACATGTTTTATCACTTGGCAATTCGCATTAATTCCACAAGAACCTGGACAAGGGTCTCTGCATTTTTGATTAATACAAGCCAAATTACTTCCACAATCTTCATTTATCGTACATTCAGGTCTACAATTAGGTGGACTGCCTTCAAAGTTTTGTAAACATGAACATGATGGAATGCCATTAAAATTTTGACATTGCGAATTAAGTCCACAGGGTGAAGGAATACAAGGGTCTCTATCCGGAGTAATTTGTGCTTCCGGAACTAAAAAATATAATGTGAAATTATTAAAATTAATAATTGTCAGTACAGTATAAATTTATAATTAAAGGCTTGAACATACCCGTTATTACAGCATAACAACTAGAGAAAGGATCGCCTGTAAATTTGTTCATACAAGTGCATATGGGGCTATGATTAATGACTCTGCAATCAGTATTTCGTCCACAAGGTCCGGGACATGGAGAGACACACTTTTGATTTTTACATATTTTGTCTACTGGGCATTCAGCACTTACTACACATTCAGGTCTGCAATTCGGTGGCAAACCTTGATATTCAGGCAAGCAGGAGCATGTACTTTGCCCATTTGATATCCGACATTGACTATTAGGGCCACAAGGAGATGGCTGGCACGGATTTATAGGAATGTCCTCAACAGCTGTAAATTAAGTAACTATAGTTATAAATCTGAATATAGACTAAAGGTCTCGATTCATCTTTCAAACAATAAATATACTTACGTTTCAAATTACACTGAGTGTATGGGTCACCAATGTAACCATGTCGACATGTACACAATGGCGAATGAATAACGACTTGACATTCAGCATTTGCTGCACATGTGCCTGGACAAGGATCAATACATTTATTTCTGGTGCATGCTTTATTACTAGGGCAGTCTGAATTTACTAAACATTCTGGGTTGCAAGCTTCATAAGGATTGCCAAAATATCCTGTAATGCAAATGCATGCACCAGCTCCATCCTGTTCCTTGCACAAAGCGTTTGATCCACAAGGTGAAGGTGTGCAGGGTGAAATTACTTCCATAGCTATCAAAGACGTAATTGAACATTGTATAGCTGCGTCACCTGAATAGCCTTCAGGACAAATGCAAATAGGTGTGTGACTGACCACCCGACATTCTGCGTTTATACCGCAAGCTTGAACACATGGATTTTGACACTTTCTGTTAATACAAGCCATTTGTGATGTGCATTCACTGTTTGTAACACACTCTGGGCGGCAGTTTGGCGGTGCTCCTATATATTCAGGCATGCATTGACACGAAGGAATATCTCCGCCAGTTTGTTGGCAAATAGAATTAGGCCCACATGGTGATGGTTGACAGGGGTTAGCAGGTAGTGGAGGTGTTGCGACAACTAAAATAATCACAACGTAATTTTAGATAAATAGAACAAACCAAAACGTTATTTATGGTAATGTAACTTACTTGTAATTGTGCATCTCGTAAATGGATCTCCAGTCATTGCTGATGGACATGTACATATAGGATTATGGTTAACCACTTGGCATAAAGCAGCAACACCACATGTTCCTTGACATGGATTAATACATTTCTGGTTACTACACGCCTTATCAAGAGGGCAATCAGAACTAGCCACGCATTCTGGACGACATGAAGGAGGTGCTCCACGGAATCCAGGTAAACATGAACATACTGCTTGATTGTTGAACTCTCTGCATTGACTGTGAGGACCGCAGGGGCTTGGTTGACAAGGATTAGATGGAAGAAATTCTGTAACACGAAAAATATTAAATATAGATTAATCCATTAAAAACTCTTTTCATCTCGCTTAAAGATAAAACAAAAACTAGCAGCTCACCTTTAATAGGACTACATTGTATAAATGCATTACCAGTAGTTCTCATAGGACATGTGCAAATAGCCATATGATTTACAACTTCACAATTAGCGTTAATTCCGCATGTGTTCACACAGGGATCAACACAGTGGTTTCTAACACATGCTTTATTTCTAGGACACTCAGAACTAATTGTGCATTCGGGGCGACATTCAAAGTATGGATCACCATTGTATTCAGTTAAACAAGTGCAAATTCCATCATTACAATTGGCATTCGGACCACATGGTGACGGATTGCAAAGATCTGTTACTACTGGTTCTGAAAATATAAATATAAGATTGCTTTGTATCATGAAGAAAGAAGATCTTCAATAATAGTATTATCTATTAATTTTTTACCTATATTTAAAGGTTTTATATTACAACTTTGGAATGGATCGCCGGTGTAGCCATCGAAGCAAGTACATATAGACAAATGACTTTGAACCCTGCAATTAGCATTAACTCCGCATAATCCAGGACACGGGTCTACACATTTTTCATTGATACATGCTAACTCGCTTGAGCAGTCAGTATTGATAGTACACTCAGGACGACAATTAGGTGGATTTCCCATATATTGTGGCATACAAGAACATGAAGGTGATCCTCCAATATCCCGGCATTGAGAGAATGGACCGCACGGTGACGGAATACAAGGATTGGTATGCACTGCGACAACATCTGAAATTGAACATATTTGGATATATAATATTTTTATTTTTAGATCTATTTATATTTTTGTAAATTAAATACAGGTTTTTAAATCAACTTACCTGGGGTTCTAAAACATTTACTGAATGGATCTCCAGTATATTGTGATCGACAAGAGCATATAGGACTATGATTTATAACTTTACACTCAGTATTCTGTCCACAAACACCTTCACAAGGGTTTCTGCATTTTTGTTTTATACATGCTTGTTGTTGGTTACATTCAGAACTGATAAGACATTCAGGTTTACAATTTGGTGGTGTTCCTAAATACTCAGGTTGACATGTACAAATGGCTTGGTCATTTGTAACTTTGCAAATGCTATAAGGGCCACATGGTGAGGGCAAACAAGGATTTGTTTGTATAACTGGTACATCTGCAATTTTATCTTCGTAACAGTTTTGATAAGGGCTACCAATTAAACCAGGCAAACACTGACATGAAGGAGCATGATTTAGCACATTACAAATGGCATTACGTCCACAGATATTATTGCATGGATTTTTACACTTATTTTGAATACATGCCAAGTTTGTAGCACAGTCCGAATTGACGACGCATTCGGGACGACATCCTTCGTAAGGATTTCCAATGTGATCAGGCAAACAAACGCATGCTCCAGCATTTTTTTGCTCTTTGCATATAGCGTTTGGTCCACATGGTGACGGTGAACAAGGCGTGAGAGGAATGTCCATGATTTGACAACTGATAAAGGCATCTCCTGTGTGACCTGGTGGACAAAGGCAGCGAGGGGTGTGACTCACTACCATGCATTCTGCTCCTGTACCGCAGGAGCCAGGGCACGGGTCTTTACACTTCTGATTAATACAGGCCATTTCATTAGGACATTCAGAATTTGATATACATTCTGGTCGACAGTTTGGAGGGTGTCCAAGGTAATCAACTAGGCATGCACATGACGGTGATCCACCTACTTCTCTACATACAGAGTTAGGACCGCACGGTGAAGGTTCACAAGGATTGACATAAGGTGGCGGTTGTACATCTGCAACAATAAATAGTTTTTATTTAGTTTTGTACAATTTGATAATGCATTTATTTTAAAATGTTTAAGCAATATTTTCAATAATAACCTTCAACAACACATCTACTAAACGGATCTCCTGTGTAACCTGGTGAGCACGAACATATCGGATTGTGGTTTATAACTTGACATTGAGCTGCCGATCCGCAGTTTCCTTGGCATGGGTCTATGCAGCGCTGATTGGAGCAAGCACGGTTTAGAGCACACTCTGCACTGGATATACATTCAGGTCTACATGTTGGTGGTGCTCCTAAGTAGCCAATAAGACATGTACATATGGCTTGGCCATTTACTTCACGGCATTGGCTATTTGGTCCACAAGGTGTTGGGTTACAGGGATTAACAGCTTCAGTAATCCTAACTGGTCTGCATTCTAAAAATGCATTCCCTGAATATCCATCAGGACATGTGCACATTGGAATGTGATTAAAAACGTTACAATTAGCTTCTCTGCCACAAGTATTTCCACATGGGTCGATACATTTAAATCTCACACAAGCTTTGTTTTGTGGGCAATCAGTGCTCACTAAACATTCCGGGCGACAGCCTATGTAAGGATCACCTTGATATTCAGGTAAACAGGTGCATATGCCATCGTTACACATAGTGTTAGCTCCGCATGGGGATGGGTTACACAAATCGGTTTCAATACCTGTAACAAATTTTTTTTATTAGATAGTATTATTACTAATTTTCTGAGCAATAGAAACTATAGAAGTTATTATACAAATACACATAGGCTAGCTTTCTGTTAAGTATACGCAGGTGTATATAATATGTTTATTACTTACCGTCATTTTCAGGTATTGGTATGCAACGTGTGAATGGATCACCCGTTAATTGTTCAGTGCAGCTACATTGTGCTACGTGGTTAAAAACTGAACATTGTGCATTTATACCACACGCCCCCGGACATGGATCTTGACATTTCTCGTTCATACATGCTTGATTGCTAGGACACTCTGAATTTATCGTACACTCGGGTCTACAGTTCGGTGGACTTCCAATATAGTTAGGTTTACAAGCGCATGACGGTGCATGCCCAATATTGCGACAATCTGCGTTTAGTCCACAAGGTGATGACAAACACGGATCTTCAAGCGGTGTATTTGATGGAGGCTGTAAAACTGTAAACCATAAAATTTTAAAAACTAGTTTTGTAATATTTACTATTAAATAAAACTAGTAAACGAAGAAAACAAGACTTACTTTTAATAGGATAACATCTTGTAAATGGATTGCCAGTAAGGCCTTGTTTGCAGACACATATTGGACTGTGATTTATGACATTGCAATTAGAATATTCCCCGCATGTGCCTTCACAGGGGTTTGAACATTTTTGGTTGATACAAGCCAAATGTACCGGACACTCTGAGCTCACTACACATTCAGGTCGACAGTTTGGCGGAGCACCAACGAAATTTGGTAAACAGGAGCATACAGCTTGGCGGTTAACTTCCTTACATTGACTGTTTGCTCCACAAGGTGATGGGTTACAAGGATTTGTTTCGACAGCTATAGCTATAAATACAAAATTTTTGATTAATGTCTACCTATGCGTGAAATGTACATATATATAAAATACATATAAATTAATATTTAAATACTTACGTTCTTGCATGATCGAGCAGTAACTAAACGGGTTTCCGGTATAGCCTTGATGACATATACAAGTTGGCATATGATTATGGACTTGACAAAAAGCGTTTACACCACAAGTACCCGGGCAGGGGTCAATACACTTCATTCTTGAACAAGCTCTATTAAGAGGGCAATCGGAGTTCACTACACATTCAGGTCGGCATCCTTCGTATGGGTTGCCCGAATAACCATCTAGACATTGACAGGATCCTACACCTCTTTGTTCTTTACATTCTGCATTAGATCCACATGGGTTTGGATTGCAAGGTGTTAAAACTTCAGCCTGTTCCACGACTGGTATGGTACTACAGTATGAGAATGGATCGCCAGTGTATCCCGATTGACATAAACACATAGGTGCGTGGCTAACCACCCTGCATTCCGTATTTGAGCCACATGCACCTATACAGGGGTCCACACACTTTTGATTGAGACAAGCCAAATTATAATCACATTCACTATTGCTAATGCATTCGGGTCGACAGTTAGGAGGAGTTCCTTTGTAACTTAGTAGACATGCACAAATTGGGTTATCGCCGCTTATTTTACATATAGAGTGTGGTCCACAAGGAGACGGTTCGCAAGGATTAACTTGGGCTTCGATTGCCACTGCAATGAAAGAATAAATTTAGAAATAAAATACTGCAGGTAAAAATTATTAAGGAAAATATCAAAACTACAAAGTTTAATTTACCTATTATTGTACATCTCACAAACGGATCGCCCGTGAATGACGGTGGGCAAGTACAAATCGGATTATGATTTATCACATCGCATATAGCAGCTGTACCACATGCTCCTAGACAAGGATTTATACATTTCTGATTATTGCATGCTTCTTTTAATGGACATTCAAGGCTAACCGCGCATTCTGGTCTGCAAGTCGGTGGACTTCCTCTATAGCCGGGCACACAAGAACAAACAGCTTGTCCATTTGATTGCTGACAACGACTATTTGGTCCGCAGGGTGATGGATTGCAGGGATTAGACACTGACACTAGAATTGAATTAAGCAACAAATTACAATTTTATACACAGATAGTCAATAATATACATTAAAGATAGAGTTACATATGTACAATAATACGTATTTTCTATATTTACCTGACGAAGGTCTGCATTCTATAAAAGCATTACCGCTCGTTCTCTTAGGACACGAGCACATTGGTATATGATTCATAACGTTACAAATTGCATTAATGCCGCAAGTGCCAATGCAGGGGTTAACACATTTATTGCGTAAACATCCTTTATCTTGTGGACAATCGGTATTGTATACACATTCTGGTCGACAGCCAAGGTTCGGATCCCCGTGGTAGCCAATGTTGCACGAGCATAACCCATCATTGCACACAGCATTTGGACCACATGGATTTGGATTGCATAAATCAAGAACTGTAGGAGTTTCATCTAAAAGTATAATAGACCTTTGTTATGATTCCAGGTACTGAGCACAATTTTTCATAGAAAATATAATCTCATTTTAATAGAAAAATATAATAGAAAAATAATAAAAAAATCCATATAACACACTTTTTACGTTTTATGATACTGATTAAGCTATTGACTTTGGTAGCACTGTGTACTTCTATACCTGTATATACTTAAAAATCTATTAGTACGATCACTTACCGCGTATAGGAATTGGCCTGCATTCACTAAAAGGATCGCCAGTGAACCCTTCCGGACATAAACACACTGGGATATGATTATTGACAAAACAATTAGCGTGTAAGCCGCAGGAGCCTTCACATGGATTTCGACATTTTTCAGCTTCACAAGCTCGATCGCTTGGACAGTCAGTATGAACAACACATTCAGGCTTACAAAATGGTGGAGAACCCATATAAGAAGGTAAGCAGGAACAAGATGGTACACCGTTATTGTTTCGACATTCTGCATAAAGGCCACATGGAGAAGGTATACAAGGATCTGATGGTGCAGCTACACTAGGAGAGGTTTCTGGAAATGCCATAATAATGGGTATATTATATATCGTATAAGTGTATAATTGGTAATAATCCATATGACACATAAGTTCAATATCTATTTATTATAATTAATTCAACTTACGTAACACCAGTGAGCACACAGTAAAAGGATTTCCAGAGTAGCCCGATCGACAAGAGCATACAGGACTGTGATTAATCACTTTGCATTCTGTATTTTGTCCACATGGCTTAGGGCAAGGATTCACACATCGTTGGTTTACGCAAGCTCGATTTTGTTTGCACTCTGAGTTAACCATACATTCTGGCCTACAATTGGGAGGTGATCCCATGTAATTTGGAAGACATGAACATACAGGTTGACTATTTATGTCTCTGCATATTGCATTAACGCCACACGGAGATGGGTTGCAAACATTAATAATTGCAATATCTTTTTCTGAAAACATAATTTTGCTCTAAGAAAAGTCTATCTACTGCTAATAAGATTGAATAATTTGAGTATAATATTAACACTTACCTGGAATAATATGGCATATGGAAAGCGGATTTCCACTGTAACCTTGTTTGCAGTTACACGTTGGTTTGTGATTTGTTATATAGCAATTCGCATTATATCCACACACTCCCGGACATGGATCTACGCATTTATTTCTACTGCAAGCCAGTAATAACGGACAATCTGAATCCGCTAAACATTCAGGCCTACAATTTTGATATGGGTCACCGGTATAATCGGGCAAACAAGAACATGATCCCGCATTCCCTTGTACTTTACATTCAGCATTAGCTCCACAAGGAGATGGATCACATGGATTTAAGTATTCGACCTTTGGTGGAGCTGAAATATTATTCAAATAAAATGAATTCACTTACCAATAAGTATGTCAGTCACCGTAGAAGCACTTCCTTGTTCCGAAGCGTTAGTTGAAGCTTGGTGGAGCTGGCGACGTTTAGTGACCTCCTTTATCCGTTGACATCATCATTATCTCAAGCAGCACCGTCCAAAAGCGGCCGTCATGGTGGACGGCCTAAGCTTTACTGTAAGTGTTATGTTATCTCCGCGTGCTCCGTTGTCAAGCAAAGGCATTAATATCACATTAACAGTTATTTAAAAAAGTTATCCCTTCTGAAAGCTTCGATTACATCTAGTTTTCCTCACGTATCCGAACCTACTGACCTGATCCGAGGCTTATGTTTAAAGCGTTGACATAGGTTTTGTACTGACGCAATCACCTTTAAACTATACAGTGGGCATGGTCACTATACAATTTCAAAAGTAAAAACATCCGTACAATACCATGTACATTAGTAAACCGTGTAAGGCATGACCACTATGTATAACTCCTTTATGAAAAGCTCTTTCTTTAAAGCATGAAAAAATTATCACGCTTTGCAAAGCAGAGTGTTATTTGCGTTTATTTAACGTGGATACATCTTTTGTTCTAAAAATATTAATTTACAATTCCGTTTACCTTAATCTTAACAGATATTTTAAGAACATAATACATTTTAAAGCTCAAATGAAGTACCTACCAAATTGTCACTATATTCACCATTACTTTGAATGTAATAATTTATTATTTATATCTTCAAAATAAAAAATTCTGCAAAGTATTTTATTGAGATGTTGAGAAAAATATGTTTAAATGGTACGTTACCTTTTGGCGTAGAACATCCCTGGAAAGGATCACCTTCAAGGCCAGATTCACACGCGCAAATAGCACGATGATCGACAACAGAACATGTCGCTCGCGTTCCACATGCCTGATCACACGGATCTCTACATTTTTGACCCATACAAGCTAAAGTCGCTGGACATTCTGCACTTATGGTACATTCTGGACGACAATTTGGAGGGGCTCCAATGAAACCAGACTGACAACTACATGCTGGCGTTTCTCCCGAATTTACACAGATAGAGTTTGGTCCACATGGGGATGGCTGACAAGGGTTCGTTGTGATATCTGGTGGAGGCGCTGTAAACGAAAATTATAAGCTGCAGGTTAGTAAACAGAAATAATATTATACTAAAATACTTTTTATCGTAAATGGCATGACTTATAAAAAATATTTATTAAATATTTTCATCAGAATCGTGTCTATTTATGGATTGAACCCGGATAGATAAGTTTGAAAGAAAGACGTTTTTGAAAAAACTAGAAATTCAGTTAACTATAAAATATATATGCACCTGGTTTTGGATAGCAATAGTTAAACGGATCACCGGTAAAGTCTTCATTACAAGTACATATGGGTGAGTGAGAAATAACTTGGCAGCGAGCACCGCGTCCACAAGCCCCTTCACAAGGGTCTCGGCATCGACGATCAATACAAGCTAACTGCAGCTTACACTCGGCGCTTACAAGACATTCTGGTCGGCAAGATGGAGGAGCACCAATATGTCCCGCTTTGCATGAACATGCAGCAGCACCGTTAGCACTGACAGTACATTCACTATATGGCCCACATACAGAAGGAGAGCACGGCGATACTTGTACTAAAAAAAACATTTGGTTTTATAAATAAAATAATTCAAGCTTTAAAAATAAAGTTCAAAAAGTGATAGGTTTTACCTTTAGGAATTTCATTGCAGAGATTAAAAGGATCTCCAGAGGTGTTTGGTGGACAAGTACACGATGGTATATGATTATTAACCGTACATATTGCATTAGTCCCACAGGCACCTGGGCACGGATCGACGCATTTACCTCTCTGACAGGTGCGAGTTGGAGAACATTCCCCATTAGTACTGCATTCCAGTCGACATCCAGTATTAGGATCTCCAAAATATCCAGGAGCACAAGAACACACACCAGCGTCACACAATGTGTTACTACCACATGGTGATGGATTACAGAGATCAGGAGGAGTATGTATCACTGTAAGGTGAGAAAAATGGGTTCTTTATCATAAAAAAGTTAATGAAAACTATTTAAAGAATGCTTTATATCACCGTGTTTATAACATGTACATAAAACAGGAAACTGTACTTACCTATAATTTCTGAACACTGAATGAATGGATCACCAGAATATCCAACTGGACAAACACAAATAGGTATGTGATCATGTACACGGCATTCAGCTCTAAATCCACATGACCCTTCACAAGGATTTCTGCACCTTTCTGCAATGCATGCTTGATGAGATGGGCAGTCTGTACTTACAAGACATTCAGGATGGCAATTAGGTGGAGAGCCCATGTATCCTTGTATACAAGAACAGGAAGGTCTGTCATTGATTGGACGACATTCGCTAAAGAGTCCGCAAGGATTAGGTTGACATGGGTTCGAATGTTTATCTTCTGGTGGAAAAGCAACCTTTTCAATACATCTTTTAAACGGATCACCGGTTGTGCCCGAAGGGCAACTACACAAAGGACTGTGATTAATAACTTGGCAGTGAGCACCTATACCACAAACACCTCTGCAAGGGTCAGCACATTTCAACCTATGGCAAGCTCTGTCCGGTGCACATTCACTACTCACAGTACACTCTGGGCGACAGTCTGGAGGTGCACCTGTATAATCTGGAAGACACTCGCATGAGGCCAACCCTCCATTTTCTCTGCAAATACTGTTAGGACCACAAGGCGACGGTTGACATGGCTTAGGTGTTTGAATGAGAGGATCTTTCGAGCACTGTTCAAAAGGATTTCCCGAGAATCCTTTCAAACAGGCACAGCTAGGAACATGATTAATAACGTTACACTCTGCGTTTGTTCCACATATTCCTGGACAAGGGTCAACGCATTTATTTTTAATGCATGATTTATCGGCTGAGCAATCCGAACTGAGTACACATTCAGGACGGCAACCGTCATATGGATTTCCTTGGTAATCTTCTAAGCATGAACATGATCCTGCTCCATTGCGCTGAGTGCATACTGCGTTAGCACCACATGGTGATGGATCACATGGCTGTGGTACTTGTTCTGAAAGAAATAATAAAACTAATTAATGTACTGGAGATGTAAAGTAACGGGTTACAATTTACTAAGTATATTAAGAACAAATTATTTCAACTAACCTTCCTGCAATACACATTGCATAAATGGATTTCCGGTGAACTTTTCTTTACACGTACAAGAGACTGTATGACTTACAACAATGCAGTCGGCATCAGCACCGCATGAACCAGGACATGGGTCTATACATCTATTTTTGATGCATGCTTGATTAGATGGACAATCTGGGTTAATAACACATTCAGGTCGGCAATTCGGTGGTTGACCCACATAATTTTCTATGCATCTACAATTTGGCTTCCCATTTCTTTCAATGCATTGTGAGTTTGGCCCACAAGGCGAAGGGTTACATACGTCCGTATGACTTGGAGGAATTACAACATCGTAGCAACTTTTGAAGGGATCTCCTGTTTGCATTGGACTACAACTGCAAATCGGGCTATGATTAATTACTTCACATCGTGCAGATACGCCACAAGCATTTACACAGGGGTTTATGCATTTTTGGTTAACACAGGCTTTGGTTGATGTACATTCAGAACTAACTATACATTCTGGTCTGCAACTTGGTGGAGATCCTTGAAAACCTTCAAGGCAGGCGCATATTGGCGCGTTATCAATACTTTTGCATATACTGTTAGGGCCACAGGGTGATGGATGACACGAATCTCTACCTGGTAATTTTGGCTGCTCTATAGGGCGACAATGCGTGAATGGATTACCGGTGTAGTCTGTCATACAAGAGCAAGTCGGTATATGATTTATAACGTCACATTTAGCATTTTGTCCACAAACACCTGGACAAGGGTCACGACATTTATTCCTGAAACAAGCTTTATCTCTTGGACATTCCTGACTACCCGTGCATTCAGGTCGACAGCTTTCGTACGGATTACCACTGTAATCTGACAAACAAGTACAGAACCCATTTTCGCACAAAGCATTTGCTCCACATGGAGATGGATTACAAAGATCTTGAGGAGACATCGTGGTAGGATCTAAAACAATACCATTTCATATGTTAAAATTTTTCATTTATATTACTTGTAAAGTAGTTTTAAGTCAGACTTTAAACTAAGTAGAAGAACTTATCAATTATACCTTCAAGAATATGAAAACATCTCGAAAATGGATCACCCGTATATCCTTCATGACATACACATACGGCAACATGGTTCAAAACATGGCAAGAGGCATCAACTCCACAGGACCCAGGGCAGGGATCTTCACACTTCTGACGGACACAAGCTAATGAAGCCGGACACTCGGTATTAATAGTACATTCTGGTCGGCAAGAAGGTGGTGAGCCTATATAGCCTGGCAAGCATGAACACGCCGGACCACTTGCCAATAATTGACATCTTGAATATGGACCACACGGTGAAGGCGTACAAGACGGCGGTCTTTCAGTTGTAGATGGCTCATCTTCTAAAAAATATGAATATATCGCTGTAAATTTGTATGTAATAATAAATTATACATATATATTAACAATTTTATTTTATTTTAATACTTACGGTAGCACTGTGTAAATGGATCACCCGTCATACCAACAGGGCATGTACAAATTGGACTATGATTTTTAACAACACAATGGGCTCTTAGTCCACAGGAATGAGGACAAGGATCATCACATTTTTGATTTATACATGCTTTTGACGTATCGCATTCACTGTTCACTATGCACTCTGGTCGACATGATGGTGGAGATCCTACATAGTTTGGTAAACAAGAGCAAACTGCTTGCATATTAACCTGTCTGCATTGACTGTTTGGACCACATGGTGTAGGTTCACATGGATTTTTCAAAGGAGGAGCTGTAAAATATTCAAAAACAGGTTAGTTGAATTTGTTAGGTACACACGTTATTAGAAATTTAATTTACTTTGAACTTATTTCAACTTACGAGGCAATGTTATTTCTTTGCACTGGAAAAATGGATCACCAGTGTAACCTCTTGGACAGGTACATACGGGAATATGATTTTCTACTGTACACTGTGCTAACTGTCCACAAGTTCTAGGGCAAGGATCAATGCATTTAAATCGAGTGCACGCAAAGTTTGGTAAGCAGTCATCATTACTCTCGCATTCTCTGCGGCATCCATTTGAACTATATGGGTCACCTTCATATCCTTCAGAACACAAACATGCACCTGCACCGTTATACTCCCGGCATTCCGCGTTAGGGCCACATGGGGATGGGGTACATGGACTTGATGTTGGTGTCGTGTCAGCTAAACAAAAATTAGTATAGTTAGCTGAGTATCATGTTTTGAAGCACAAAATATCTTTATTATTTCTTCCTTATTAGTAGTACATAATATTTGTAAACGTCTATGAAAGCATAACTTCAGTTAGAGTAAACTTAAAAAAAAATAGATTCGAAATACATACATATTATTACTATTTGGTCACAATTTCTACTGGCGTCTCCTGTAAAACCTTGCTGACAAGAACAAATTGGTTTGTGGTTAATTGTTAAGCATAGAGCATTAACTCCACATGCTCCTTGACAAGGATCTTTGCAACGCTCATTAATACAAGCCGTATTACTAGGACATTCTGGATCTATAGTGCATTCTGGTCTACAGTTAGGAACTCTTCCAATGAAATTTGGTAAACAGGAACAAGCAGCTTGATCTCCAATAACACGGCAATCTGATTTAGGTCCACAAGGGGAAGGATCACAAGGGTCTTCCTTTGGGTCAACTAAAACAGAGCATTACAACAGGATAAGTTTAGTAAAATAAAACTAAAGTGGTAGCAATGCAGAAAACCTTATTGTTAAATGTAAACATGTATACGCTAGTCTGGTTAAAATTTGTTTTAGAATGTTAAATTTGATTAAGTATCACTATTTGTTTGTAGTTTTTTATAACTAGATGTTATTTTTTTATTTCCTTCCGTTAATTTTAAATTATTTACTTACTGTGAGTAAATTCAATAGGAATACATTGTGTAAACGGATCTCCAGTGTATCCAGGACTACAGGTACAAATCGGGTTATGTGTTATAACCTGGCACCTTGCATTAACACCACACGAATTTTGACATGGGTCTTTGCATTTCTTTTTGATGCATGCCTTATCTTGTGGACATTCAGAACTAACAATACATTCAGGTCGGCAGGCAGGTGGTGTGCCTATGTAATCAATATCACATGTGCAAACGCTATGACCATTAACTGTCCGACATAAACTGTTTGGTCCACAAGGTGAGGGGTCACACGGATCAGATGTAGGCTTAACCGTAAACACTGAAATAAAATATTTTACAATTAAATTATAGGTAAAGTGATAATTACACTATTTATAGCTCAAAAAAGGCTGGACCAATTTTATTATTTTTACACGAAGAAAAATGCACAAAGCATTTGTCTTCGTTTGTAATATGATAATCAGTATTAAAATATGACATTCATAAAAGCATCATTAAAAAACACAATCTGCTCATTTAATAACTGATCAACTAGTATTTACTAAGGAACAACTCAGAGCTAACTACGGTTGGTAATTTGGTGGCAAGTGATGTAGGACACGTAGCTTTAATAGTTGCGATCAGAGTTATCTTCCTTCGAAATAACTTCTGAAGAAATAATTATTATTTATCATAATGCTTCACTCTATTTGTGAAAATCGTTATTTGTTTATGAAAATGAAAACAAGTAAAATTTATTTAGTCATTTACCTTCTATTTCACATCTGACTAATGGATTACCAGTATAACCACTCAAACATGTGCAAGTCGGAGAATGATTAACCGTACGACATTCAGCGTTGAAGCCGCAAGCTCCTGGACATGGATCCTTACATCTATTATTTGAACAGGCTTTATTTCTGTCGCAATCGGAATTTGAAACGCATTCTGGTCGACATCCCATATATGGATCACCGAAATATTCGGGTAAGCATGAACAAGAACCTACTCCGTTTCTTTCTTTACACATAGCATTTGCTCCGCATGGTGATGGATTACAAGGGTTGCTTGGTTCTGGTAGTTCTGTAATGTCATAAAAGAAAAAAAAACCTGACACATTTGAAATAAAATAGGTTTGGTTGATGCATGATGAACCATAATGAAAACTTACGTTGAAATGGTGAACATCCACTAAATGGATCCCCTGTATACCCTAACAGGCAATTACATAATGCAACATGATTCGCAACAGTACATTCCGCATTAAAACCACAAGAACCAGGACACGGATCCACACACCTTTCGTTTTGGCATGCAAGATTACCAGGACATTCCGCATTGATAGAACATTCAGGTCTACAATTTGGTGCTACGCCAATATAGTTTGGTAAGCATGAACATGCAGGTGCTTCTCCAACTATTTTACATTGAGAGTATGGGCCACATGGTGATGGAACACATGGGTTTCCTTTAGGCCCATCTAAGATAGGTTCTAGAGAGAAAATAAGAAAGATTAAGAATTATGGAACACAAGAAAAATACAAATAATAATAGATTGCAAAGAGAAAATAATTCAAGATAAAGAAAAGGAAGAGAAAGTGAAACATTTATAAAATTATTAAAGCCAAGAAATATCCTTTAATGTTGAAGGGGATTTATTACAAAATAAAATAAAAAAATCAAAATTGTTTTATTTATTATTTTAAACATATTCTTACTTTGCTCCAACCGACAAGTAACAAAGGGATCGCCTGTAAATCCAGCTTTACAAGTACAAATCGGGTTATGGTTTATAACTTGACACCTAGCATTTACACCACATGTTCCCGGACAAGGATCTCTACATTTCTGCTTCATACACGCTTGGTTTTGAGGGCAATCACTGCTTATAACGCATTCTGGCCTACAAGTTGGCGGTGAGCCAACATATCCTTCCTGACAGGAACAAACTCCATGGAAATCTACTATTTTACATATACTGTAAGGCCCACACGGCGATGGCACGCAGGGATTTTCATCAGCTAACGACGCTAAAATAAAATTTTATAATTTGACCCATTACTTGAAATAATATCTTTGTATCAGATTTCAGATATCAGATTTAAATATTCTGAAAACAATGAATTTACTAACGTTTTCTCTCAGGATGACAAGATATTACTGGATTTCCGTCGTATCCGTCAATGCATAAGCATACTGGTGTATGATGTGCAACAGTGCACTGAGCATTAATGCCACATGCTCCTTGACAAGGATTTATACATTTGTTGTTTGAGCAAGCTTTATTTGAAGGGCAATCGTTATTTGTGACGCATTCAGGTCGACAACCAAGATATGGATCGCCAAAATATCCTTGTGCACATTTACAGGCTCCAACAGAATTCTTTTCTGTGCAGATAGAGTTAGGACCACAAGGCGAGGGGTTACAAGGGTTTGTTTCATCTTCACTTGGCACCGTTACTAGTAATGAAAGTAATTAATGAGAACCAACTTATTTACGAAAAATAATAATGATACGAATTAAAATTGTGAAGCTCACCAATAAAGTAGCAACCACTAAACGGATCACCTGTGTAACTTTCACGACAGTGACAAACTGCTTTATGACCAATAACCACACATTCAGCGTTTGCACCGCAAGATCCTTCACAAGGACTAACGCAATTGTCTCGGATACAAGCTAAATTGCTTGGACATTCCTCATCATAAACACATTCAGGTCGGCAGTTTGGTGCCCTTCCGATGTAGCCAGCTTGGCAAGAGCATGCAGGTGTTTCACCGATTATTCGACATATTGAATTAGGACCACATGGTGACGGAATGCACGGGGTTTTAGAGATTGGTGTTTCTGGTCCTAAAATTAGGATAAGAACGTAATACTTTACGATTCCTCAAGATTTCGCACATTAATTTAAAAAATTATAAAGCTCATTTTGTTCTTAGTAAAGTGAACCCTAGCGTTGATGTGCAGATTATTATTATTACAGGTTATTTTTATTAGTATTAAAAATTAACGCAATTTTTTTAATATTGGTTTCTACTATTGTATTTGTTATATTATTAAAATATAGTAGGTATATTAAAGTAGGTATATTAAAAAACTAGCATTTTTATTATAATGTTTGGATTCAAACCTTTTTTAATGTGTTATTGATTCTTATGTGTTAATACTTTCAATTCATTTTCGAAACGATATTAAGCTTTTGATTTAGCAATAAAAACATGAAAAGTATTCTCTGCGGAACTCACGTTTTGCGTAGGTACATTGTACAAATGGATCACCAACATAATTTTGTGGACAACTGCATAATGCATTGTGATTAACAACAGTGCATTTAGCGTTTCTGCCACATACTCCGATACATGGATCCACGCATTTTTGATTCATGCAAGATTTATTGGGCATACAGTCACTGCTGACCATACATTCAGGACGACAGAAAGGAGGTGAGCCAAAATAGTTTTCGTCACAAGAACAAACAGCGTGAGTGCCGCTTACACGACATATACTATACGGTCCACAAGGTGAAGGTGAACATGGATCGACGGGACTTTCGATTTGACCTAAAATATACATTAGTTTTTTTTAAGTTGTATATAAATATCAAATTTCCATTTAAAATGATATAAACTTCAAATCCTTACTTGTGTAACAAGATGTAAATGGATTTCCTTCATAGCCAGGCAAACAGGCACAAGATGGTGCGTGATTATACACGCGGCATTCAGCATTCATACCACATACCCCAGGACAAGGATCTTTACATTTATTACGAACACAAGCTTTATCTTTGGGACAATCTGAGTTTAAAACACATTCTGGACGACATTCCACATATGGATCACCATAGTATTCAGGAAGGCATGAACATGATCCTACACCGTGGCGTTCTTTGCATACAGCATTTGACCCACATGGCGAACGTGAACAAGGACTTTCAACTTGAGGTTCGATAGCTAAAGAATAAATAAATTAACTAAGTATTTGTGAAATTATAATAAATCGATTTAAATACATTAATGTCAGACTTACAAGGAATAGAAGAACATCCCGAAAATGGATCGCCCGTATATCCATGATCACAAATACATACAGGTATGTGTTTAACAACTGCACAATTTGCATGAAATCCGCAAGAACCTGGACAAGGATCACTACATCTCTCTCCCAGGCATGCCAAGTTCCCAGGACATTCCGCATTTATCATACATTCAGGTCTACAAGTAGGAGGGCGACCCACATAGTTTTCTAAACATGAGCAGACTGGCACACCATTAAGATCTTTGCATTGAGAATGTGGACCACAAGGGTTTGGCATACAATTGTTTATTGGATCCATGGGTCCTGTTGGGAATGAATATAAATATAGTATTTTTTTAAATATTTAAGTAGTACTAAAATATTATGTATTTCAAGTATGTATAATGTAACTTTTACTCACTTTCATCAAAGAAACATCTTACGAAAGGATCACCTGTATAACCATTGAAGCAACTGCATATTGGATTATGATTCACAACTTGACATTGCGCATCAATACCGCACGTACCGGGACATGGGTCTTGACACTTCTGATTTATGCATGCTTTATCAGGTCTACAGTCAGTACTAATAATACACTCAGGTCTACAATTTGGCGGAGAACCAACGCATATATCAAGACATGTACAAACGGCATGTCCATTAAAAACCCGACATTTACTGTATGGCCCACAAGGAGTAGGGTTACACGGATCCAATGTTTCCACTAGAGCTAAAGTAAATAGGACAGAAAGTAGGCAGATAAGTATAATATAAGATATATAAATAGACACACAAAGAAAGATAAAGAAAGAAGGTCTTACATATAGGTGTACATGCATGAAGAGGGTTTCCACGATATCCAGACAAGCAGTAACATGAAGGTGCATGGTTTGCTACTCTACATACGGTGTTCTGCCCACAAGCACCAGAGCATGGGTCCACGCACTTATTATTGAAACAGGATCTATCCATGGGACAGTCAGTATTCATAACGCATTCGGGCCGGCAGCCACGATATGGATCACCAAAATAATCATCTACACATGTACAAGAACCAGCACCATTTCGTTCTCGACAAATGGCGTTAGGGCCACAAGGGGACGGATTACAAGGCTGATGTAGTACGTCTTTTGAAACTGAAAAGTTTTACACATAAAACATGCTAGCACAAAGATGTACAATAAGATGTATCATGCAATGATAATGCAAAAGCTTATTACAATTATGTGTGTAATTAAAATTATTCCTACCTTCTCTAGGACTACAGCCAGCAAACGGGTCTCCAGAGAAGCCGTCATCACAGGAGCATATTGGTTGATGGTTTTGCACGGTGCATCTTGCGTTGAAACCACAGGAGCCCACACATGGATTTACACATGTTCCACCAAGACAAGCTAAAGCTAGGGGACAATCTTGGTTAATAACACATTGTGGACGACAAGATGGTGGAGCTCCGAGTGTGCCCGGTTCACATGAGCAAACTGCTCGTCCACCTTCGTTGCGACACATTGAATGTGGACCACACGGTGAAGGCAGGCATGGATTGGGAGCCGTCGTATGATTACCTGTTTATAAAACAATTTACTGAATTAGTTAACTACCTATTTAAACAAAAACAATAGTTTTAAGAAATTTGGTTGCACTAGTGCAGTGTAAGAGTGGCACACCGTGTGGTTTTAGTCGGTTCGATTCCGACACACCGCCCCGCCGCAAACCCCGGTGGGGAGAAGATCCGTAGGGGTTTCCACACGTAAAAAAAGAAGAAAGTGCAGTATAATAGGTACTTACTTATTCTGTTGCACTTAATAAATGGGTCTCCCTCCGGTAAACTTTCTGGACAAGTACAAATAGGATTGTGCCCGACGACATGGCATCGCGCATCTAAGCCGCAGCTGTGCACACAAGGATCTCGACATTTCTGGTTAATACAAGCTTTAGCCGCTGGGCATTCGGAATTTACTGCACACTCTGGACGACAAGCTGGTGGAGCACCCAAATAACCCGGTCGACAAGAACACGCAGCTCTATCACTCACTACGTGACACTCGCTGTTAGGTCCACACGGCGATGGTTCACAAGGTTTAATTTGAGATGCTGAAAAGGTATAATAATATTCCCTTTAAGCACAGAAAAAGAATCTGGATAACAATTTATTTATGACTTTTATTGCTTTGATTTATGTAAATGACTTCTTTTACTAGTACAATTTTTAACAGATTTTATTGCATTGATTTTAATGGCCGTGTTTGTATGATTGAATGTATATTATTCTGTGACTTAGTAATTAAATATATTCTGTAATATAAATTTGTAAAATGTGTGTGGTTTTAGCATATGAGCATTTTAATTACTTAGTAGCAGATTATATAGCGGTTTGATTATGGCATAAAAAACAGTTTTGATTAGAGTGACACGACATCGAAACATATCGATGAAAAGAATTAACTTTAAAGAATTCAAATGCACATTTTGATACGTACGTGGTCGAGACTTCTGACGGCATGACGAAAATGGATCACCTTCATATCCTTTAAAGCATGTACAAATTGGAACGTGGTTAGTTACGGAACATTCTGCGTTTACACCACATAAGTCTTTACATGGGTCTCTGCAATGGTTTGACAGGCAAGAGAGATGATTAGGACAGTCAGAATTCAGTGTGCATTCTGGTCGACAACCACCCGCATAAGGATTTCCAATGTTGGGAGGTATGCAGGAACAGCGAGCAACATTATTTGTTACTGTACACATGGAATTTTCTCCACAGGGCGATGGACTACAGGGAGTGGCTTCAGATTTACCAATGGGCACACAACCGATGAACGCGTCACCTTTGTAACCTTCCAAACAGCTACAGAGTGGAGTGTGATTCACAACATCGCATTTAGCATTCTTTCCACACATACCGGAGCATGGATCAACACACCTCTCGTTTATACATGCCCTATTAGATGGACATTCTTGACTAATAACACATTCTGGTCTACAATAAGGAGGTTTGCCTGAATAGTTCGGACGACATGAGCACACAGGGTGGTTGGATTTTATTTCACAGACTGAATTTGGACCACACGGTGAAGGCACACAGGGATTTTCATCTCTATCGGGATTTCGGTACTCTACTTCTGCACAAGCTACAAATGGATCCCCAGTATGGTCAGCACTGCAACTACAAATTGGATTATGGTTCACTACAACACATTCAGCGTTAACACCACAACTACCTTGACAAGGGTTTGAACATCGTTGATTAATACATGTATCTGTTTGTGAACAGTCGGAATTGCTGACACATTCTGGTTGACACATTGGTACTATTCCTCTATGGCCTGGTAGACATGAACATACTGCAAAACCTGTTGGTGACACTAGGCAACGACTGTATGGTCCGCACGGTGATGGATCACAAGTAGATAATGTGGGTGTCGGTCCGATTGTTGGTTGACATCTTACGTATGGGTCTCCAGTATGTCCATTTTCACAATAGCAAACAGCGTGATGATTGACCGTTCTACATAATGATCCAAGTCCACAAATGTCTTTGCAAGGACTTTCACATTTATTATTTAAACATGCCAATTCTGGCGCACAGTCACTATTAACAACACATTGTGGACGACATGAAACATATGGGTTGCCGTGAAAATCTGGCAAACATTTACATGTCAAGGCACCATTTGAATCTTCGCATACAGCATTTGGTCCACAAATAATGTTATTGCAAGTATCAGCTGCAAAATAATTTAACAAATGTTAACAAAACCTAAAAAAGTCATATCTATAGACGTGATACCAATTAAATACGTAGAATATACTTACGCGTCCTTATAACAGCAACTTTGCAATGTTCATAAGGATTTCCTTCGTATCCATCTATACAGTGACATATAGGATCATGTTGATAAACATAACATTCAGCATTAACACCACATGATCCTGGACAAGGATCAGTACATTTATTCCTTAAACATGCCTTGTCAAACGGACATTCAGAGTTGAAGACACATTCTGGTCTGCAAAGTGGATTATTGATGGCATTCGGTCCAACACAAGGATCGCAAATAGCGAATTGACTGCCAAAGGTATCGCACGAAGAATGAGGGTCACATGGATTCGGTGAACAAGGCTGAGTTGTCGTATTGTCTACAACTGTTATCGCTAAAAATAAATAAATAATTGTTGAGATTAAAACATTCACTTACTACTGACAAAAATTTAATATGATAATAGGTAGTTTGATAAAATCTATAGAATCTTTACTTTTATACATGACGTCAAAACCATAAATACTTACGTCGATATATACACTGACTCAATGGATCCCCTATATAGCCATCTGGACATAAACAAGATACAGTGTGATCAGAGCACAAGCAGATTGCATGAATTCCACATACGTTATTCAAAGAACACGGATCTGTGCACTTGTTATTGATACAGGCTTCATTTGATGAGCAGTCAGAATTCATAGTGCATTGAGGCTTACATTCTATAGCTGGGTCTCCTAAGAAATCAGGTGGGCAGAAACAGAAAGCCTCGTTTCCAACATCTTGACAAATTGCATTAATACCGCATTTTGTCCTCTGGCAAGGGTTCGATTTTTGATTTTCAGATGGTAAACAATGAATTAAGGGATTGCCAATAAAATTATCTTTACAAATACAGACTGGACGGTGTGATTCTACTCGACACAAGGCGTTTAATCCGCATGCTCCGGGACAAGGGTCACGACAAGTATATCCTATACAGGCTTTGCTAAGTTTACATTCGTCATCGACTTCACATTCTCGTGAATGACATCCTTCAGGTCCATGAGCATTACCAATGCTGCCTGAAGGGCAAACACAGGTATATTGTCCATCATATGTAGCTTGACAAATAGCTTGGGGTCCACATGGATTAGGAGTACAAGGACTTCTTTGTGGTTGACAACCAATGTGTGGATCACCAGTAAAGTCAGCTTTACAGAAGCACATTTCGACATTTCCACTTACGTAGCAATCTGCATTGGAGCCACACGGCCCAGGCTTACATAGCACATCTGGTGGAAGGTAGCCTTGAGGAGTACACGATTTATAAGGATTTCCTAAAGTATTTTCTGGACAATAACATGGTGTCGCTCTATTTGGATCGCATCGAGCTCCACTGCCACAAGTGTTTGGTTCGCAAGGATTCCTCGACTCCACGCAACCTCGGATGGTATTTGGACTTTCTATATAACCTGGCAGACACGTGCACTTAGCGAAACCATTCGATTGTAGAGTACATTGTGTGTTAGGACCACAAGGTGATGGATTACAAGGATTATTAGGCAGCCGGCAAGATTGTCGTGGTGGGTCCCCTTCATAATTTGGTAAACAGAAGCAAGCAGGTTTATTATCTATTATTCTGCATCCTGAATACGGTCCACATGGATTCGGCTCACATTCGTTTCCTTCCGGTACTGAAAACCAATCCAAATGAAAATATAATTTGTTTTTATTATCTCTTAGAAATAAAATGTAACTGTATAGTTTTTTAGGTATTAGTATGATTTGTTGGATTGATTAGCCTTGAAATCATATCTATTACTATAAATGTGAATGTAAGTTTTTTTGTTACGCTTTCACACAAAAAATAATTAACCGATCATCATGAAATTTTGTACACATATTGCTGGAGGTATTAGAAGTAACATAGGATACTTTTAATTAAATGCGAGAGAAGCCGCGGACGAAAACTAGAAGTATTTGAAATAATAGCTTTTAGAGGCATTAATAAAATGAAAATCAGAAATCCGATCTAGTTACTTATTCCTAATGACTACTATACTCACTGCAATTTTCGAACGGATTGCCAGTTAAACCTTTAGGACATACGCAAACTGGTTTTCCTTCATCTGATTCACAAATTGCGTTTGTACCACATGGATTTGGTACACACGGATTTGTTGGAGGCTCACATCCAAGTTTGGCATTTCCTTTGTACCCTGGTAGGCACTTACAGGATGCACGGTGATTTAAAACATCGCATACAGCATTTATTCCACATCGACATGGAGAACCACATCTACCATTAATGCATGCCTCTGAATTTGCACATTCATTGTCAGAACGACACCCTTGAACTAAAAAAATATAAAGTATAATTTTATATTGAATTGCATTAATAATATTTTATAAATGTTGCATAATTGATGATTTACTCAAAAATATACATATTTGTGAAAAAAAACATTTTCATTTACACACAGATAGTCTAGTAATTTTAGACATTTTAAACCCGTCTGTGAAAAAATTCCTAACGCTGAATTTTTGTATACACCTTTATTACAGCGTTGTAATGCAGATGTGGATATCGATATTGATATTGTGTCGGCTAAAAAAGTTATAAAGGATAAAAGGTCATTTTCCTATACAATTAACCGACTTCAGAATACGGTATTGTATACCGTACACTAAGGAGTAAACTCTATCGCTTGGTGAAAAATATACGTACTTTAGGTGACTTATTATACTACAATTATTGTTGGCGAATACATTGATCTTTTGGTACTTTTTATAGCCGCACAAAAACACTTGATTAACTTACATCAATTAAAAAAAACAGGTAAGAACAAGTATCCACAGTGCACGAAAGCTATTATTATTATTACGTGCCATGATGCCACCGGATGTGATACAACTTCTGCACTTTTTAGGAAAGGAAAAATGATAGTCATGAAGCTATTACCAAGTTTCCACAAAAGATACTTTTTAAAATTTAAAGCCCTTAAAGTTTTTAATTGACATTTAAAACTCATTGTTTGCTTATCCAATAGTACAATTATTCAATTGTAATTTACGTCTATAAATGTATGTAATAAATATAATGATGATAAATTACCTTGGAAGCATTCTAAGAACGGGTTACCGGTGAAACCAGCATAACATTTACATTGAATGCCATGATTTGATGGGATACATTCAGCATTATCTCCACATTGGTCGACGGCGCATGGGCTAATGCATATTCTATTAAGTCTGTCACATAAGAGCTCCGGTGGACAGTCTTCGTTATACTGACATACTGAACCATGTGGTATTACTAAAATAACGATTTTATTAAGATTTATCAAGATTGATACAAACTAAATAAATTTATACAAAGAGTTCAAATACGTCTGTATTCGATTAGGATTATAGATAGGTACGCATTACAGTAATAACTGATTCTTAGTTATAGAACGTTATAAGTAAGAATATCAGTATGGAATAAATTCAGCAGAATATACAAAAGAGAACAGAAACTAGACGTTAATGAAAATAATTAGGTACTCCCAATAAATCTTACCTGGAACACATCCGACGTATCCATTTCCTTGGAAACCTTCAGCGCAACTACAATCTGAACCATGGTTTGTGTTTATACAGGCCGCATTAGGTGCACACGGGTTGTGTATGGCACATGGGTGTTGACATGCATTATTTATACAAGCTTCGGTCAAGTGACAGTCTTCATTTCGAGTGCAACCAACTAAGTAAGAGACATTTTATTATACTTTATACAAAAGTCAGAAAGAATAAATTATATATCTTAAGTGTAGAGGCGTATTTTAACCATAGTGCCATTACCGTTTTTAGGGTTTCGTACCCAAAGAGTGAAACACGACCCTATTACTAAGATTCTGTAACCAGGCTGTACCACATGAACCTTGGTAGTTAGATACTTGAAATTTTTAGAAATGATGTATTTCTGTTGCTGCCATAATAACAAATATATATGCTGCTATAATAATTTAAGCAGGCTCCCTTCAAAGAAACGTGATTTTTTTTGCTTATTTGTGCTCGATATTGATAACGGCATCAGGTAGACGCTTGAAATGTATAGATAATGAACCGGAACCCTTCCTGCGTGAGTCTGTATCGCACTTGGCCGATTTTTTTATTTACAAAACGAACAGACTATAATAGTGGGTAGATAGTTTACTTTAACTACAGAGAAATATTTTACATCTTATTTTAGTACAATGTCATGTTAAAAATGGTGTGGTTATATCATGTAGATTTAATGTTTTGTAATTAGTAGGTATCAGTTAAAGCTTACATATTTTAGGTGAACATTTAACAGCCGGGTCTCCATCGTGTTCAGCGGGACATGAGCACATAGGTCTTTGTTTTACAGGTTGACAATTAGCTCCAACACCACAAACGTTGTCGAACTCACAAGGGTTTTGACACAAACCCATAAAACAGGCTTCAGTTTCTATACAGTCCCGATCAGAATGACAAGGTTCTGGTACCTTTGGTGTTCCAGGTGATTCTAGTATGTTACACGTTAGATACAAAATTAGTATGTTACTATTAAAGGAAAGTAAACATTAGTGTATTTACAAATTGCATTTTATAAATAATAATCTAAAATAATTACACATTTGTCCGGTAAAACGACCTTTAACTTGAACAACAATAAAAATATTTATATTTTCTAGTAAATAATCTTTCAGGTACAAATTCAAAACACCTTTAATGCCTACCTTTGTGTAAGCACTTGTCTCCGGCGGAGTCATCACATAAACAAACAGCGCCATGATCTTTTACTATACATGATTCGTTCTTTGTACATCGAACCATATGGCATGGATTCTGGCATACTCCATTTAGGCAAGCTTTATTGGTCGGGCAGTGTGGGTTTATTTTACAGTGGATGTTATTATGGAAGTTGTAATTAGGCACAGTAGCTTCGGTAGAAGTCATGTCAGTGTCTGTCATGTCAGGCCAAGCTGAAATATCCACGACTTTCTGACGAGAGGTTATACTTTCAGTAGAAGTACTGAGACTCGTCGAAGTATGACGTGATTTTGATGAGATTTTGGTTTTACCTGAATCGGAACTATATATACCAGTAGTCAGAATTTCACCATCACTGACTTTTGTTTCACTTTTAGGTGTTGTAGTACTTTCATCCCAATTAGTGAATGATGTACTTTCAGCGTATGTTGTTGTAACTGTAGATGTTTCCGTGTAATCAAACGATAAAGTTTTTTTACTATCTGAGAACGTGGGTGTACTACTATCTTCTTTCACAGTTGTTGTTAATGAATAATTGATGGAGTTAGTTTTAATTACATCTTTTTTGTTCAAATTTGTCAACTCGGCTGTTTCTACTATAGTTTGATTAAAGTTATTTAATTGAGTAGAATTAGAAGTGATAAATGTTTGGCCTGTAAATTTCATATTACTTGGATAGTATTCATAGTGTGTGGTTGATTCAGTGCTACCTGTATCGGAGTGTGTAAATTCTATACCAGACGTAAAATCGTTAACCTTGTGAACATTTTCTGTGGTTAATATTGTTGGTGGTGTTTTATTTTCCTCAAATGGATTACTCACTTCAGTTTCAAATTTCAAAGAATTACTAGTAGTAGTATCAGTCATGGTATATAAAACATCCACCTCATTTAATTTTTGTGTTGTTAATGTACTTGTTTTATTTGTTGATATACTATTAGAAGGAGCAAAGATTGTTGTAGTGTCAACTAAAGTCACCTGTTCAGCAGTAGTAGCACTTGAAAGTTCATTAATATTTTCTATAATTCGTGTGGTTTCCGATGTCGGGTTAAGTGTATTAAGTGAAATAATGTTATCTGTAGTAGTATACTTTCCTACCTTGTGTATGTTGTCTGTCATCAAATTATTAGTTTTTTCTAATTTTGAATAATTTTCAGTTATAGTAAGCAGTTTAGTGTCAAATGTTGAATGAGTATTGGCTTCAGTATTATCTGATTCAACTGTACTTTGTGTTGTTAATTCATTAGCGGTCGAATCAAACATCTTTGTAATATCTGGCTTAAAACTTGTACTTTCAACATTATTTTCATATTTAGTATTACCGGTAATTGCTATTTCTTCCATATGTTTAATTACTGTAGTGGTTTCAATATCATTTGCATGTGTTGCTATAGATTTAATCGTTGTATTAATATTAGACATGATTTCAGTTAAGTTACTTGTGTCACTTAAATCTACACTAGATATAAAATCAGTAGTACTAAATGAATTTTCGGTTGGATTAATAGTTACTTTTGTAGTTATACTCTCACTAAAATCAGATGATAATTTTAAGTGATTAGGATCTGTACCGTGTTCTATTTCACTCGGTATAGTTGATTTAGTATTTGTATCTAAACTGATCGTAGAATAGTCATATATCTCAGTAATATCTAAACCTAACACTAAATTGTGAGCTGTTGTACCTGTTTTTGATTTGTTTTTATTCTTTCCGGTGTTGGTATCCTTTACTTGTGATATAGTTTCCATTTGATTACCGAAATAAGTTGTATGTAAACTCGATGTGATGGGATAGTCAGTAGTTATTGCTTCTTCAGTTTTAATATCTTGCGATACAAAATAATTAATTTCACCCCCGCTATACGATATATCGGAAAGATATGCTGTAGTTATATCTGATGGGTTAGTATTTGAGGATACTGGTTCCGTTGTTATTTCACTACGCGGCATTGTCTCAGTTTGATCAAGTGTATTTAAAGTAATTTGAGTTTCCTTTACGTAAGGTACTTCTGTTACAGTATCACTAAACACCAAATTATCGGTTGTGATAGACTTTTCAATTTTATTTTCATTTTGTAAAATTATTCCTATTTTTTGGGTACTGTCAGTTTCATGCAGCAAGTTATTAAAAGGAGAAGTTATTTCCATGTTGTCTACATTCTGCGTAACCAGCTTAGTTGGCAAATCTAGTGTATCAAGTGAAGTCTCTGTTTTGTCGTAGACTTCGGTCACAACTTCAGTAGAAGTTAAGTGGTCAGTTTCGGTTTCCTTATGCAAGTGTGACAGTGTTGTTGAAGTTGTTTCAACATCCCCAATTGTGAATTGATCAGTAGTACCCTCCTCTACATTTGTCTCGGGTTTTCGTGTGAATTCTGCTATCACGTTAGCATGCAAATTAGTCTCAGTATTATGAAATCCCTCTGTTATACTGCTAGAAGTAGAAGTCTCTAAAAAAACTTTTGTTTTCGATTGTTCATATAAGCCTGTCACAATTCTACCATTTTCTAATCCATCTGTCGAAGTGTCAACTACTTTAGGAAGGATTGTTATTTTATCTGTCTTAAGTGGTTCAGTTGTTTGATCAAATATCTCTGTAATATCAATGCTTATGGAGTGGTCATTTGATGAAGTTCTTGATATCTCATTCATGTTTTGTGTTACTGCAATTGTAGTTCCTTTAACGATGTCATCAACATCTTCATTAGAGTTCAAAGAATTAGGTGAATCATCCATAACATTGTTCACGATGTTATCTACTGTTATTGTTTTTATTATTTCTGATTCTGGGATAGTCACTGTATTAGTATCAATCTCTGCAGTACTCAATTTGGTAGTTAAATGAGAAGAAATAGGTAATGACTCATTCAGATTATGTGTACTTTGAAGTTCAGGCATATTTAGTTCGTTTGGTGTAGTACTTTTCTTACCATCAACGTAATCAACTGTTGTTGATTCAGTTACCATATCGGTAATTAGATCTTTATTTCTACTAAGCAAATTGGCGTCTAGTAGCGTGCTTTCTTGAAAACCTTGTTTCGTTATTAAAACAGTACTTTCCATTCCAGAAATCGTATTTGTGATTTGTGTCGGAATATTAACATCATTAACATTAATTGGACTCATACTATTTGTAAACGGTAATACAGTATCAGTAGCTAAGTTGTTGATTGGAATAGTGTGTGCTTCTAATTCATTTATATCATTAGAGCCAGTAGATGTTTCTGGTATAACGTGAACTCCATTAATATTATCATTAATAGTTTTATGATGTTCTGATGGACTGAATTTTTCTGTAACTGTATTTGAGATTTTATCAACAGTGCTTTGTGTGATTAGTATTGTTTCACTAAATTCTTGTATCATATCAGATACTGTTGTTTCTTTGGGATCAGGTTTGACAGTGTAATCTGTTATTTCTTCTACTGTCACAGATGAACCAAAATTATTAAATGTGATGGACTGGGATTCTTTCGTGTATACATCACTTATAGGATTTGTAGTAAATTCTTCGACATTCTCTAACTCAGTAGACGAGAAAGGTAAGAAATCCTTTACTGAATTTGTTGATGTCTCTATACGGGTGAACTTAGTTTTGTACTCTTCAGGCAATTCTGTGTAATGAATATACAAACTGGGATAGACAGTCGTAAATGATCCATCGGTGATTCCATTTGCACTATTTGTTGATAAACTTTCCACTGTTGTAGTTTTAGATGATAGTATCGGGTGTATTTTATTTGGTTTGTCTGTTATTGTGCTCTCACTAACAAATATAGATTTTGCAGAGCTATCTACATTTATGTTAGACGTAGATTGTGTGTTTATTTTTGGTGTTGTCGACAAAAATGATTCTACATTTATTTCAGTCGTAGATTCAAAATCTAAATTTTTTAACGTTGAAACGGCATTTTTAACCATAAGCATTGTAGTATCTTTTGTTTCTATGTTTGTGTGAATTGATGTGGTAAAATCCAATGAAGATTTTATAGAACCGGTTGAATATAATGCAGGCGTGGTTATATCTGATGGATCAAAATTATTTCCATTAAGTATTGTTGAAGCTGAGTGTTCTACATTATCTGTTGATTTTGTAACTTTAGTTCCTATTTCAACTGTATTTTCTGTAGTGGAATGTAAATCTATAGAGGTATCCGATAATTGTTCTGAAGACTGTGGAATAGAAGTTGACATTTCAAACTCTGGTTTATTTGTCATTAATGAGTTTAGTGTAATTGGACCGATTGACGTGGTACTTTGATCACTTAATTGCGTTGTAGTTTCCATACGTTCTATTCCAAGGTATGTGTTCTCTTTTTCACGTTGTAGATTCTGTGCAGTAGTACTATCTACAGTTAATGTATGATGATCAGTAGAAACTGTTGAGCTGTAGTCTTTAGTAGTATCTCTCATAATTATTGTCGACTTTGATTTTGGATTCGTAAAAGTAGGTAACGTACTTAATTCTAAATAATCAGTGTCTTCGCTAGATGTTTGGACCTTACTGGTCCAATCTATATCCGTTGTAGAAATTTCCTCAGCAATGGTTACTTTCATTTCATTTACATGTTTATCATAGGAGTATATTTCTTGCGTGAAATCAATAATAGAGTTTTTAATCACACTATCTCCCGTACCGATTAAATGACTTGATAAAGTATTACTTTCTATTGAAGAATTTGAGCTATCGGATTGTGTACGTGATGGTAGCGTTGCAATTTTTATGCTGTTTTCTACTAACGTGATTCCCGTATAGTTACTATTAAGTTTACGTTGATTTTCAGGAGTTTTAGTGTTTTTATTTTCAATAGGGGCAGATGAGGTATTATTTGCTTCTATAGTTTTCTTAGTATAAGGTTTGACAGTACTTTCAACATGAATGGTACTACTACTTTGTAAGAGAACATCAGATTCTATTGAAGTGTGATAATCATTGATCTCAACGTAAGGTGTCGTTGTGGGTGATATATTTTCATTTATTAAACTTCTATGTACCGTGCTGCTATCGTAAAAGTTATCGTTTTGATTTGCAGGTGTAGTTTCGAGTTCAAATATTGATGTTACAGTGTGTTGTGGCTTATTTGTCATATTGTACTCTGGGCTAGTCGGTGACTGATTTATAATATCTACTAAATCAATTGATTCATTATTTTTTTCAGAGGGTACTTCTATTGTAAAATCGGTAAAACTATTGTAGTTTACAGTAGGATAGTGTGAAATATCCTTCCCATCAGAAGTAAAGGAAGTCATTTCAAGATTACTTTGGGATTCTGTTGATTTATCAGTGGCCAATTCATTAATAGTAGTAAAGTCAGTCAAACTCAGTTGAGTCGTTTTTTCTAAGAATGTCGTTGATATGGTGCTAGCAGTAGTTATTTCACTATTAGTGGTTTCATCTTTAGATTCTATTAGATAAGATGTCGTGTCAGGTAAATTATTAGACGTAATAAATTTTTCGGTAGGTACAGTTATTTCAACAGTGGCAGTTTCACTTTTTCCTCCCGGCGTGGTAGTGGATTCTGTTAGTGGGACATAACTTCCATCTGTTAATAGGAATGTAATAATAACATTAAATTTGTATAGTTTTCATAACTTCCTATTTAATCACAAATGTTTCACACTCAAAATATATTAAAAGAGAAAAAGAGTATAAGAGATAAATATAGTGTAAAATACAGAAAAGAGAACATCTATCTACGAATAATGTCATCCACTGATCTAATAGTAAAGAAGTCGAAAAAAGATAGAAGAAAAAGTAAAGAATTACGAATTTAGGCTTACGTGACGAAATGGTAATATAAAAATAACATAACAAAATATAAAAATAATAAGTTGAATAAACTTTTGGCATCGAAATGGTCTTTAAGCCTAAAGCCGCTTATTTTTATCAATATATATAAATAGTATTTAGTCCCTTAAAAATAACACTGTCTCAAAGTGTTTCGGAGTATGTATAAAATTTATAAAGAATTGCCTAACGGGTCTGCCGTGATATCGTAGCCAGTATTTTGTGGCGTTTTATCGGACAAATGGTAAAATAGTATTAAAATTATAGCAATAACCAGTTCATCTGGAGTTATTCTTGCTATCCACATAATAAAAAATAATAGTTGTAGACTTTCAAGTTATACAGCTGAAGTCTACGAAACATCAATCATGTGAAAATAGCATTTAGATATAGAAGGCTCAATCGTGACTCATATACGCGTAAATTTCATGTTATAATTAGCTCAATTTAATTTACACAATATAAGCAATTTTAGCATTGTTAACTTTAAAATTAGCAACTTTGTTTAATTTCCATTACTTTGTAAATATAGATAAGTATATACAATGGACTTACTTTCCATGCAGGCACCAGAGAATGGATCGCAAGGGACCCCTGGACGACAGTGGGCACAGTTCGTTGTTGGAATTCCTTTTTCATCTAAATAAAATAAAACATAATATCGATTAGGATATCTACAATCATTTTATGTGCTTTTGTTGCGTGAAATCTTACTCTATGTTACTTTTATCTGACTGCTAAAAAAGGAGTGTGTTTTTAGCACGTATCTTGTAAATTTAATTCTCAATTTCTTTAACACTTCGTCTCTTCCAAATGGATGGATGGTTTTGACACTTAAGCCTTTGTTAAAATAAAAGAATTTTCGAGACAAAAAAGAAACTAGCAGATTTATTGTTGCGCATAATAGTAAAAATTTTAATAAAAAATAAACCTATTGAGTAGAGTACTAAAGAAAAAAAATCAAAGGGCATTACATATTTAAATTAACCATATATTTTTATTTAATAATGAATACTGCACTTTTTGCACAAATGCACCGAGTTTGAGTTGAGTCTCATGCTATTACGAACTTTTTAATGCATTATTGTTTTTTTTAATTTATCACTTGTAAACTTACGTTTGATACAAGCGCAGCCATCACAATATGTATTTGGATATCTTGTGCAATCTGATGATGTTTGACACTGACACACTAAAACAAAATATAGTGAAGAAATGTCCAATAAAATATTTGATTACTATACTATAATGATATATAAAATGTTAGTACGATTAAAAAATCAAAAACCTCTACACCGATGTAGCTCAACATTTCAAACGATACACAACAAGCTTCATAAATGGTGATTTTCTACTTCTCGCTTTACTTTTGTTCCTAATTTCTCATTAAAGTAATCAGAAAATGTGACAGAGAAGCATGACAGGTTACAATTAGTTTTATATGATTCAATAATAGTAGCGATATTTGAAATAAATGACCTACTACCTAATTCGGAACATTGGAAGATCTAAGCGTACAAGAATTTAAAGCGACTTCATTTAATAGTATGTAAAGAAGATCAAAAGAATTGTTTTTTTTTTTATTTTAAATATATATAAGGGTGACGTGACAAAAGATGAAGTATAAATACACATACCTTTTGAACAAACAGGCTGATGATCGATAACAGCGCAGTGCTGACCATTGAGGCAGGGCCCACTGTGAGCGCAAGGATCTGCACACCGGCCGCTGATACAAGCGAGAGTTGGCGCACAGTGATCGTGACTGCCGCATTCTGTAGCTGCGTACACGAAATCATCATCAATATATTTTAATTTTCGCAGTTCCAGTTTCACTACTACAAACAAGTTAATTTCAACTTACAAAGTTGCTATTAGTTACTGTTCTTTAACAGTACCAATTAGTACGTACGTGAACAATAACTTTTAGTTGAAATTATGGAACGGAATAAAAACGACCGTTGCTTGATAATTATGTTTTAACTTTGTTTAATTATTTCGATGATACGGTATAAAGTATATGCCGCTCTATAAGGCAAAAATAAAGAATGTATTCCTGAAATTACATGCCTTGGGGTTTTTAAGTGTTGTGCGAATAACAGCGCACTACGGGGATCATAAACATACGCTTTTACATACGCATTTATACTAACAGCTATAATAATAGTAACTAATTTAAATATCTATAATTATGGCAGAAATATAGATAGAATAGTCGGAGATGCACTTAAATTTAAAAAAACTATTAAAATAAATTAAATAGGGTAACGAAAAATAAACTTTATCCACCTAATGCCAAACATGCTCTCATTCAGTATTTGGTACTTTAATCGAGAACTGACCGAACTATGTAAATCTCTAAAGAATTTTCGCTTAGTCGTATTTGTATAACTTATATTTACCATAAAACCCATATTTGATGTGATACATGATAAAATATCTACACAAGAAGTGATGTCAATACCGTAATAAATGGTTTTTGTTCACAAGAAATACTAAATAGGTGGTATATTGTTCATTTTTTTAGACTGCAAATAGTATTATTCAATAAGGAAACAAATAATTATTGCAACATATCAAACAAAATATATATCATACATACGTACATACGAGTGTTTAGAAGGCATTTTATTTATATTTGCAAATTCTGTCTCGTGGCTGTTTTGTTGCATGTATAATTAATACCAAGGCATTGAAAGCGTTAAAATAAATTGAGTTAGAGCCACCACCACCGAAATGAGTGTAAAATTAAATGAGTTATATGTACACTATTATATAATACCAACATGCAAGAAAAACTACCTGATGCAGAAGGAGTTCAAACTGTGGAGAAAGATAAATATGAACATGCTAGAAAAAATAGAAATCAAAGATAGGAAAAGAACCGCATGAAGTCATAAAGTAGAAACTATCAACATTTCCTGTAATAATGAAGAACAAGATTATTAAGATTCATAGACTCTAATATACTAAATGGTAGGTACACTAATATTTTAATTTTTGGTCACTATGAATTACCTTTAATGCAGCCATGTTTCTCATCGTGTGTGAACCCATTAGGGCAGAACTTGCAAACGGGGTGGTGATCTTCAACTGAGCACGGGGTACCATTGCAAGCATCTTTACAAGGGTCTTTGCATTGAAAGTCTCGACATGCTAAGTTACTTGGACATCCACTGTCTCTTAAGCATATTAATACAGATGGATTACATTCCTCAACACATATGCATATAGCGCGGTGGTCTACCACTTCACATTGCTTTCCTTTTGTACACATAGGCTCTACAGATGCTAGACACGGATTCACACACTTGGAATTACGACAAGCCGCATTAGATGGACACTGTTCGTCTCTTGTACATTCTGCGTGTTCGGGAGCGCAATTTATTTCACCTTTCTCGTTTAAAGCAAATCCATTTCTACATACACAAATCGGTACATGATCTCGGACTTCACATTTTTGATTGCCTCTACAATTATTATATCCCAGGCAAGGATTGTAACATTCATTAATGTTATGATCACAAGCAAGTTTGGATGGACATATTTTTGTATCAGAACAGGTATATGTAATATTGTGTTCATCTGTGGACTTGCATGATAGATCAAGACGACATGCAATTCGCGGTTGACCCACATAACACTGAGGGCATGAGCACTGGGCTTTGTGCATCAGCGTCACGCATAAGGCATCTTCTCCGCATACACCACGAACCGTGCAAGGATCCACGCAGTGTAAGCTTAGACAGGCTCTGTCTACTGGGCAATCCTTGTCGCTCGTACATTCAATACCTAGGAAGATGAGAAAGAAGAAAGCAAAGTCGAGAGAGCGGTACCTTCAGCCGCGAAGAGGAAACTTTCTCACGAGACAGTGCATGCTTTTTGAAACTGATAGTTTATGACCAGAGATATGTATATAACGGAAAATTAAAATACAAGCGATATGTACATGAAGCCGAACAAAATGTTACTGACGGTTTTGAGAAACTTAAGCACAAACGGTGAGAATGCTTCCACTAATTAAACATACCGTTAATACAGATATGTTACGGCACATTGCAAAACTTATTTGTAAACAAAATAATTTTTATTTTAAATTATTAGAAATAAGTGATTTGCTTCATTTGTAAGGGTTCCCAAGGACGTATGTGTGTAGTTTAAGGTTAATTCATTCGTAGTAATTGATAAATCTTTTAGGGCAATTGAATTAACAGGATCATAAACTTCCTTTGGCACCCGATTTATCTATTGAAAACTTACATTAAACCCATTTAAATACAACTTGTATATACAAGAATGTGGTAAAAGTTTTTGTATTTATACAATCTTCCAATTGATTTCATTTGGGACTAAAAAATTATCTAGCCTAATTTTTTTTATGAAAGAAAACATGAAAACCATGAAATACAGACTGTATAATAGTGCATCATTTTGTACATGGTGACGAGATTATCGATAGACTATAGTACTCACTAGTGTGACATTCGACATCAGCTTGTCCTTCAGTGCCGGGAATACATCGGCACACAAACTCAGCGCCTTCTCTCAAACATTCTCCGTTTATTCCACATCCTGTGGTTCTACAATCGACCACTGTTCGTTCTTGAGCACCTATAATTAAAAATACAGTAAAGTAAAAGTACAGGTTGTTGTCAAACTCAAAAACAAATTTTAATTAAAATATTATTACATATTTCTTAATATAAAAACATACAAATTATTTACTCACATTCGATATTAGGATCACCGTTTGGATAATTGCGTGGACAAAAGCACTCTGCTTCGCCCTGGGGACCGATATGACACTGAGCGTTTGTACCACAAGATTTGTATGCACACGATTCCATGACACCGCAGAAACATTGCTTATGAGGATTACCAGCACAGTTAGGCGGGCATGTGCACTCGTAGTTCCCATCTTCCAAATCACGGCAACGAGCACTTACCCCGCATGGGTTACGTAAACAGCTACCAGCCGGTGGCTTTGAGCACTCTACCTTTGGATTACCCAAATAATTTGGAGGACAAGAACATTGTGGGATTCCATTTACAGAACGACAAATTGCATTAATACCGCACGATCCTGAACAAACATTTTTACATTTGCCTTGTGCACATGCTTCATCTGCGCTACATTCTTCATTTTTAGTACATTCATATGGTTCACATTTTTCAGAGGGGTCACCAGTATAACCACTTGGACACTTGCAAATTGCACGATGCCGTACGGCAAAGCATGCAGCATCTTGACCACAACTGTTTTCTTTACAAGCTTTTACACAACGCCTTGAGGAACAAACCATGTCATCTCCACAATGTGCATCAATGCTACATCCAGGAATACAAACATTCTGATGGCATATTTGTCTCTCTGGACATTTATTTCTAACTGAGCAAACAGATCTGCAACCTCCGTTGAAGCATTTTTCGCTACATGAACAATCGGTGTCACTGTCACAAAGAGAAATACAATATCCGCTGTCATCGCAAGGGCAAAATCCATCACACAGTACTGTCTTTCTCTTACATTCCACCAAAGCATTACCAGTATAATTACTAGGACAACTACATTGAGCTCTGTGATTTTGTGCGTTGCATTCGGAACATATTCCGCAAACTGTATTTTGACTGCAAGGATCTGTAAAAACATCATCATTTCATTATCATTTAGGATTCAATACATTATGATGCGATTTGGAAAATAAATTTGAAAAACAACGCCTTAAAACATTTTCTAATTTATAGTGAATATAAGAATAATATCTTTGATATTTCTGTGTGAGTGTGTGCGTGTGTGTCTGTATGTATCAACATTGTCCCTTACCTTTGCACTGTCCTTTTAAACAGGCTTGGTTAATATCACAAGCATTGTCATCACGGCAACCTTGTTTACAGATCCTGTTTTCACAAATATAGCCTTCACTACATGCGTCATCACTATTGCATACGACTCTACATATACCGCGAATGCACTTTTCGTTAGATAAACATACATTGTCACTGAAAATAAATGTCCTGATTAAGAATGTGTAACAAAGGATTTTTGTACTATATTTAACAATGTGTGAATTAATCATAGCATTGTATGCATATAAAAATAATATTTACCTCCTGCAAGATGGATGACAAGTACCCCCGTAGCAATTGAATCCTTCAGCACAGTTCTTGTTAGAGTCACAATGAGAGATAATTCTTCTACATACTGATTTTGGATCTCCTGCTAATGTTGCAGGGCATGTGCAAACTGGTTGATGATTTTTGGTAGTACATAACGCATTGGCTCCACACGTAGCAGGTTGTGTGCAAGGATCAATACACTGGCCTGATAGACAAGCTAAATGATTAGCACAGTTGGAGTTTGATCTGCATCCTGTGACACATCTTCGTCCATCACAAACTTCTTCATCAGAACATTGGTCGTCTGATGTACAAGCATAACGGCAGACACCGGAATCACATCTTTCACCTTGCAAACATTGAGAACTATCAACTGTACATGCTGGTCTACAGCGGTCATCCTCACAGCGCCAACCACTAGCGCAATCAGTGTGCATACGGCATGATAATGAAGGAGCACGCACACATCCAATGTTAGGTGTAGGGTTAGGTATTAAATTTTCCAAACATATGCATGAAGCTTTTCTATCAACAATGGTACAACGAGCGTTGGGCCCGCATGGGTTTATATCATTGGCGCAAGGATTTTGGCAGACATAATTTTTACAAAACTCGTCTGGGCCGCAATCTTCATCATGTCTGCAGCCATATTGACAACTGTTCTCTAAGCATATATGGCCCAAGAAACAATCATTGTCTACTCGGCATGTTACTGCGAACAACATTTGAGATTAAAGCCAATACTCTAATGTATTATCATGGCATAGAAATTTAAAGATACTTACACAAACAAGCGCCTTTACTACATCTCTCATTTAAAGCACAGTTTTCATCAATTGTACACTGTGGCAAACACATAGAGTCTTGACATGTATACTCATCATCGCACTCTCCGGAGCCACCACATAATCTTGGTACTGCAATAAAATATGGTAAATTATTGTAATGTTTTACCATTTTAGAATATCCATGAAATACAATTGAAATTTTGACGATAAAAGCTATAGTGTAAGAAAATTATTTTGAACTAAATATTAATTGCCATGGAAAAATTAATTCATGTGATTAATTCTTTTTATATATTGATACCTAATCGTGTTTCATATTTCATAGATTTATTTTTCAACACATATTCATTTCGATATATTATTTATAAATAATATTTGACTACATTATAATGATAAACACCATATTGATATGAGTATGTGGTCAAAAATAAATCTGTGCACACTACATCTATAATATTTATATGTAACAGTCTTTTTGTAGAATCCGTATATCGTAAGATGAAATATTTTATTTAATTTAAAGTAATACTAACTTCTGACACATTCCATATCTTGATTTCCCGTGAAACTTTGAGGACAGCTACATTGAACTACGTGATTTTCAGTGCGGCAGACAGCATTCAAGCCACAGGCTTTTTCCATTTGACAGGGGTCTAAACATTGACCATTAAAACATTTTTCTCGTGAACCACATTCTTCATCCAGGAGACACAAACCTAAATGAAAGACGGTGTTTAACAATTTTTAATATTCTTTTTATTCTTATGCTTCTAGAATCTTTACTCACTTTTACAAATTCCTTTGTGGCAATATTGGTCATCCCCACAATCATTTCGTTCGTTGCATGGCATTTCCCGAAGACGACAACCCTTTTCACTGGTAGGAGTTCCAACATATCCAGTTTTACATTTGCATTGACCAATGTGTCTGGCAGCGTTGCATTCCGCATTTTGTCCACATTTAACAGTTTCACAAGCATCTACAAAAAATATTTGCCGTTTTTAATTGAATTATGCGTACACTATTACATTATTATACAATGTGTTGATTAAATATATTATATATTTACCTGTACATTTGCGAATACCATCAACAACCGTACAACGCGCTACAAGTGGGCAGTCCTTATTTAACTGACACTCTTGGGCTAGACGACATTCCTCTACGTAAGGATCTCCCACTTGTCCCGGAGGACAAGTACATTGAGCGCCATCTCTAAGATTTTTGCATTCGGCACCATTACCGCATGGATTTGAAGAACAATAATTTATAAAATTACAACCTTTTATGGGATTTCCAGTATAACCAGGTTGACAATAGCATATATGTCGGTGTTTTTCAGATGAACAGATGGTATTTTCGCCGCAATTATTTTCTACAAGACACGCAATTTTACACATGTTTTCGTTACATAGTTTATCATCAGAACATTGAGAGTCTGAGTCACATTCTTTCTTTTTGCATCCCACTAGGGGGTCACCAAAATAGCCTGGTGTACATGAACAAGTAGGTTCATGATTTTTGCCAACACACTTTGCTTGTCTTCCGCATGGATGTCTTTCACACACTTTAACACACTGTGGCACTCCTTTCCTTCCTACTGTACATCTCTCATCTTCATCACAATCTTGATCTGATACACATTGAATTTCTTTGGAGCAAATTCTGTTTAAACAAAACTGGAAATCAGGGCAAGTGCTGTTTGAGTCGCAAGTTATGCGACATGTGTCTTGAATGCAAATTTGATCACTTAGACAATCTCTTGCATTTTTACATAAGCCTAAAAACAAGTTTCATTAAAGGTAAAAATTGAATAACACAGTAGAGAACCTTAGATACTAAATAAATTATTCGTATATTCCTACCATCTCGTCTAAGAACAAAATATGCATAAGAAATATTGACATTCAAAACACGTTGTAAAATGATTAAAATTAATAATTTCTAACATCAAAGAAACTCGATTAAGTATGATATATCATTCTATACTATGTTTAAAATTATGACCAGATATCAACACTGCAATGCAAAAATTACATTTTTTTTTTTTTATTTAAGCTGCCATAATGACTCTGCCCTGCCTGATGGAAAGCATGAGCAGAATCCAAGAGTGGTGGTCACCATCCTCAATGCGAAAAAGAACAATGCAGTATGGTGACCCACACTATGGCGGCCTGGGGGGAAAGGGGATGGTGAGGGGGATAAGGGCCATTGGATTGGGGTATGGGCCTCCGGTATCCTCACTCACTCGATGAAACACAGCGTAAGCACTGTTTCACACCGGTTTTCTGTGAGGCCGTGGTATCACTCCGGTCGAGCCAGCCCATTCATGCCGAAGCGTGGCTCTCCCACGGTATGAACATCAACAGTATTTAGTATGTTTATGATTATCACTAACAATCTTGTGTTCTGTTTGTCAAAGTAATTATAGAGAAAGAACATTATTTAACTTCGTTAATATTAGATGTACTTACCCACGCATAAATTATCAACACATTTGGTACCAGACGAACATCTGCTATCATCTGTACAATACTGTATAGGCACACACCCAAGAACAGGATCACCAGTATAACCGGGTGCACATGAACAATGTCCAATGTGATTTCGAGATAAACATTCAGCATTTCTTCCACACGCACGAGGTATACTACAGGAATTTTTACATTTATAATTAACGCACGCTTCTTCTGATAAACAATCACTGTCTTCAATACATTCGAATTTTGTACATTTCTTATATGGATCACCTTGACTATCGGATCGGCACTCACAAATAGGACTATGTTGCAGTACTACACATTCAGCATTTTCTCCACAAGGTGAAAGTTTTTTACAAGGATCTATACAATAATTGTTAGAACATTTAGTTTTCTCGGAACAATCATTGTCGGAAAAACATTCTCCTGGTAGTCTGCAATTACCAGTAGTTGTATCTAGCACTGTCCCATTTACACAAGAACATGAATATGAGCCACGGTTATTTATACAATGAGCATTAAGAGGACACGGATTACTAAGACATTCGTTTATATCCTTGCAAATATTGTTTTCCAAATCAAATCCAGTAGGACATGTGCAAAGAGCTTTATGGTCTTCTATAGAACAAATACCTCCTTGACATGCAGTTTCCTCACATTGATCTAAAAAAACATAATTTCATTACAGGTTGCTAAATTATAATAAAGTATATCACTGTTAACTTATATTTGAATACTTACCCGAGCATTTGTTATTCCTTTTATTGCAGTATTTTTCATTTGAGCAGTCACTATCTTCTACGCACTCTACTTTGAAACAACCAATTTTTTTATCGAGTGGATTTCCAAGAGAGCCTTTCTCACAGGAACACGTTACTCTGTGATTAACAACTGAACATATTGCATTTAAGCCACAACCTTTCCTTTGACATGGGTTGGAACACTTTCCTCTTATGCAAGCTAGTGAGTCATCACATTGGTTATCATTTCTACATTGATTCGGTAATAGACAACCGCTTGTATAGGGATCACCAATTGACCCCACTGAACACACGCATTTGTAAGATCCAGGTGTATCGACACATTGGGCTGATGGATGACATGGATTGATAAGACATTCGTTTATGTTTTTACATTCATCATTGGACATTTCAAAACCTTCAATACATTGGCACTTCGTTGATTTACACAACTGGTTATTTAGACAATCGGCATCTTCTTTACATCCAGAAACGCATATACCTGAACTACAGTGTTCCCCGTGCAAACAGTTACTACTTGAATGACAAATTTTATGACATCTATTATCACTGCATTTTTCTCCTATAGCGCATCCAGAATCATCTTGACAAGGCACTTGACAGAAATATCCGATGCACATATGATCTGGAGGACATTCTGATGTTCTAGTGCATGAACTCGGTTTTCTCACGCAACCCTGTTGAGGAGTTGGTGTTCCTTCAAATCCAAGTGGACATTCACACCTAGTACTGTGATCACTTCTTGAACAAATGGCGTTTGGACCACAAGCTCTTGTTGATAAGCAAGGATTGGTACATTTATTATTTAAACATGCCTCTTCACTAGGACAATCTCTATTACTTCTACATCCTATCAGACATTGCCCTCCTACGCAAGCTTGTCCGACTCCACATTGTGCATGTTTAGCACATTGCGTGATGCAAAAATGCCTAACGCACGTCTCTCCTGCGTCACATTGACTTGAATTACTGCACGCCGTAAAGCATTGTCCATTCGAGCAAATATCTCCATTGCAGTCTTGTTCACTTGAACAAAGCAATATTTTTTTCTTACATGAGTTGTCTTTAATACTTTCATAGCCGTCGGGGCACATGCAAATTGCTTTCCTATTAACAACTTTGCACAGTGAGTTAATGCCGCAAGCACCCTCACATGGATTAACACAACGGCTATTGACACACGCTGTGTCCAGTGGACAATCTTCATCACCATTTATACATTGATCTTGCTTTCGACAAGCTCCATTTAGATCTTCTACATATCCTGGGGAACATCTACAAACAAATGATGTATATCGTGGTTCACAGACGGCTGTAGGATGACAAGGATTAGGATTACAAACTTCGATCTTTTTGCAGTTAACATCAGGTAGAGGGTCTGCTTTATAACCATTTGGGCACTGACAGTTTGGTTTGTGATTTTCTGCTATACACACAGCATTCTCGCCACATGATTCTTCTTGACAAGCATTAATACATGTATGTGTTATACGGTTACATAATTCGTGGGACAGACAATCTGCATTATAAATACAAGGGACAGATTGACATCCTTTCTCTAAATCATTCGGGTTTCCAGTAAAAGGACCTGATGGACACTGACATTTAGCAATATGATTGTTAGTTACACACACTGCATTAGGGCCACATATTACATTTTGACAAGCAGAAACACATTTTTTAACGTCACCCACGTGTTTGCATAATTCGTTTTCACGACACTGTGCATCATCTAAACATTGATTTTTGTTTATAGCAATACAGCCATCACGGTCGTTTGGGTTGCCCTCAAAACCAGATAAGCATTCACATTGACTTTTATGATTCCTCGAAACACATTTAGAATTTTGCGGACATGTGAATAAAGAACAACCGTCTTGACATTTTTTGACACCAAGTATATCTTTTTGACATGACATATTATCATCGCAGTGATCATCGCTTTCGCAATTTGGTGTAGAAGGTTGCTCACAATTAGAATTGAAAGAATTCCACAGGAAGCCGTCTTTACACTCACAGCGTGGGCTATTTGATATAATTTTACAAACTTCATTCGCACTACAAGCTATTGTAGAACATAAGTCAACGCATCGCCTAGCTAAACCGTCTACTGATATACATACTTCTGGTTCATTACAATCACGATTTTCATTACACTCTAGCTCTGGTATATCTTGTGTATGAAAATGGCAGCCAATTATTGTATCAGTAGGTTTCCCGATATAGCCCTCTGCGCATACACAATGAGCTTGATGATTTGCACCTATGCATAGAGAATTCGGTCCGCATTGCAATTTACTGCAGGAATCTACGCATTTGCGCACATTTTTAGCTATTTGGAAGCATATTTCTGAATCTTTACAATCTCCATCAACTGTACATTTATTATCTGGTACACAACCTCGTTGTAAGTCGTTCGGATTACCACTATGACCAGGAAGACAGTGACAATTGCCTTCTTCACAGAGAGATTTCGGTCCACAAATCATACTGCTACATACATCAATGCATTTAGATTTTTCGCAAAGAAAGCCTTCGGGACAAGTAGTATTATGAGAGCACGTGCAGATGTTTCCGTCTGTGCACTTAGAAATAGTAACTTGTGAACATAATTCGTAAGGATTACCAACATAGTGGCTTTTACAAACACAACTAAAGCTGCCAGGAGTGTTAATACAAATTGCGTTTTCAGCACAAGGTCTACTGCTACATTCATCTATATCTGTGCAGTAAATGTTTGGATTTCCAATATAGCCCGGAGGGCATAAGCATTCAACATGAGATCGTGTTTGTTGACATACTGCATTGGCACCACATGAAGCTTTAGCACAAGTAATTTGTCTGCGAGGCAAACATTTCACATAGGGGTTCCCAGTAAAGCCTCTGTCACATTTACATATATTGTTTGGTCCATAAACACAATGTGCATTTTGAGCGCATTCCGGATCACAGGCTGGCGGCGATACAGCTGTAAAATAATATTAAATGCATATAAGGTGAATTATGCACTTTGAAAAACACTACCAAATGATAATCTTCAACGAAATGATGAAACTAAAATAAGATATTAGAGACAGTTTTGTTTACTTACGTGGCATGCACAGCAAATCAGGATTTCCAACAAAAAATGCATTACAAACGCATCTCCCGCTTTCTTCATTACAGGAAGCGCCAACACCACAAATCACACCTTCACAACGTTGTCTACAACGACCAGCCACGCACATTAAGGGTTTCTCACAAGGTATGCCCGGTCCACAAGTATCTCTTCTGCAGGCACCTCCAGGAAATGGATTTCCAACCATACCCTCAGGACAAACACAAGTTGGACCCGTTTTTGATATTATACATTGAGCACCGGAAGCGCATGAATATGTATCACACCCTGAAAACAACAAATATTCTTTTAAAACTGTATTGTTTTTTTTATATTTTGCATTAGCATTTACCTGCAGCTTCGCTTGTGGTTTTTTGTATAAAATAGGAGCAAACAAGCAGACTGATAATTTAAAACTCAGCAACAGCAGCCGCCTTTTTGCCTTAAGAATACCCTTACCCGCCGAATTGAAGACAGAACAAGATTGAGTTGGGCATCGATCATTATACTAATCGGTGAAAAGCAATGAAAAATTTTTTTTTATTGTTTTTGTTTTACTCCACTGAGCTGACCCAAAATATTTTAAAAAATAAAAGCTATTTTTATTTATTACCTAAGATTTATACCTACGAAAAGTTTACTGAGAATTTTACTACGCGTAAACATATATTGTTTTTATAAGTTAGATTCAAGCTAAGTCGTAAATATTTTACGTAATTACTTACCAGATAAACATTTACCACCTTCTGGTTTAGTATAGCCAGGATTACAACGACACCAAGCAGCGTGATCGTCAACTTGACAGAACGCGTTGGGTCCACAAGTAACACTTGTACAAGGTGACTGGCAAGTGTGGTTCAAACAAGCAAGAGTATTTGCGCATTCATCGTCAGAATCACACGTTAAACGCTTTACCATGGATGTGGCCTCAAAAGTACCTGTAGAAAAAGTTACATTTTATATAACGCTATTTCATTAGACATTAAAAGTCGCTTGTTGTTTAGAACATTTCTCAAATATTGTAAACAACAAGCTGGTAAAGAACTCATGGACATCGAATAATAATTTGTTTAAAATATAGAACATCTTTGTCATAATGTCAAACGTCAAACAAATTAAAGATTTTATTGATAATTGCAAATTAATAAGGAAGTCGTAAATTATACAAACACAATTAAGAAGTTCCCTAATAAATTCTTTATGAATACTCACATCCATTTTTGTATGGATCACCAACTTGATTCGGAGGGCATTCGCACCGGTATCCACCTTTTTGATCATGACAAATTGCACCATATGCACAAGGAGCACTGTGACATTCATTGGTATTAGTACATCCTGTATATGGGTCGCCTTCAAATCCAGCTAAACACATACAACGAGGAGGATCGCTGGGCGTACATTTCGAGTTTATACCGCAAGTAAACCTTTCACATGGACTCTTGCATTTTTGTCCATCAGTAACATCTAAATAAAACGGTGGAGGGCATACACATTGACCAGGTTGAATACACTTTTCGTTTGGAAAACAGTCGGAATCGCTAATACAACGTTTTTTAATTAGTGTACAATGTCCAGAAATTGAATCCTGGCTGTAACCTGAAGGACATTTGCAGATGTAAGAACCAATTGTATTGATGCATTCTGCATCAAATCCGCAAGCTGGTTGGCCAGTTGTGCACTCATTTATATCTTCACATGCACCCTCTGCAGTTTGAATAAATCCAACTGGGCATGCACAGTAACTGAAACTATCAGAAATTATAATACACTCTGCACCTTTTCCACATTTGTTATTTTTCGTACAGCCCGAGAGCACACAATTTCCGTTAACTAATTTGTATGGAGGATGACACTGACAAGTCATATCATTACATATTTCACAAAGGTTATATGGATTTCCACTATATTCTGCAGGACACTTGCATTCATAGCTCCCTGGTAAATTTTTACAAATTGCATTCAAACCACAAGGCGATCGACCACTTTGTGTACATTCATTAATGTCTTCACATAATCCTGTTTCTTTGCTGCGCGAAAATCCTTGAGAACATACACAAACGTTTTCTCCATTGTGTAAAATGCATTGTTCTCCCTGTGGACAGGGATTTACGCTACTGCATTCACTTGGCGTTTTACCAGAAATACATCCGTCAATGTAAGGATCACCGCTGAAGCTACCCGGACACTCACACTGATAATGTCCTAAAAGGTTTTTGCAAACTGCACCAGGACCACATGGGTTTTCGTTACATTCATTAATATCCTGGCAACCGGTTGGAGATGATGCATCGCCAGTAAACCCAGTTTTACAAGAACATTGTGCGATTTGCTCATTAAGAAGACATTCAGAATTGCTTCCACAATGTAATGTCTCGCAAGGATCTATAAAAAATAAATGAATTACAATTTACATCTCTGAGAGCTACATTTAAAGAAATTATAATATAAATAATTATAGATATAGGTAGACTTTTATAAATATTATTTATTTTTTGTAAACTATACTCACGGCGACATTCATTTCCAACATTTGGCTCTGGACACAGACATCTTGCTTTAGAATCACACACTGCATTCCCGGGACAGTCATTGTCAGTTTTACAAGAAACTGTTTCAACACATCTTACCCTAGGATCGGGGTCTGGTATCGTACCTTCGGGACATTCGCAGTTATATGAACCATCCAGATTATGGCATTCTGCGCCAATTCCACAAGCCTCATCTATTTGACACTCATTAATATCAGTACACTGTTTATAAGCATCACCGGTGTATCCTTCGGGGCACTCACAAGTGAAACTTCCTGGAGTATTAGTGCAGCGTGCATAGTTGCCACATCTGCCACTAGTAGTTCCCACTGTAGCATCGCATTCATTGATATCTATACACCCTGCTGCGATATCTGCTGGATCAAATGTCCACCCATCTTCACAGACACAATATGCTTCTACTCCATCAGGTTTACAAAATGCATGCTCACTACATTGCACATCTTCGCATGGAGCGCGGCAAACTACCTGAGGTGGAGCACCAACGAATCCAGTCGCACATTCACAGTTATACCCACCTGGAGTATTTAAACATACTGAATTCTGTCCACATATTGAAGAATTAGCACACTCATCTATGTCAATACAAACTGATCCTCGAGCATCAAAGCCATTTTTACAAAAGCATTGATTCTCAATACATTCTGCGTTATTGGTACAATCAAAGTTTGATTTACATAGTGTATTAACATCAACCTGGAATTGATTTTATTGTTTAAGCTCATAGTTACCATAATTTATAAACAAAATATAACAATCAAGCAACGTTACCTGTTCACAAGCGACTTGAGGATTAGGTTTAGCTCTGTATCCTTGTGGGCAAATACAATTGTAACCTGGCACCGCGTTTTCACAAATTGCATAAGTGCCGCAAGGATGTTCAAGTACTTCACACTCATCGATGTCTCTACATCCACCCGGCGTTCGGGCATCTCCTGTGTATTCTGGCTTGCATGTACACACGAAGCTGCCCAGAGTGTTGGTACATAATGCATCAGCGCTGCATACAGCTTTGCTAGTCTTACATTCATCTATGTCTGGTGTAACAAACAACGCAACGTCTAATTATAAGTAAAACGTATGTGATTACTGACATTAACAACAGTAGGTACGCCAACAGCCACTATGAAGAGCAAGTGATAGATACAGAGACGTCATGAAAGACAAAAGTAGTATTGATAAAAGAAGAAGAAACACATCTTGAAAATGATAGTAAGAACACGAAGAGATGAAGTAAGAAATTCTTCGGTGTCGCGCTTATACACATATGTAAGCGTGATCGTCGAAAAAAGTATGTTCTTGCCGAAGACACGGCGAAATCTGTCAGAAGACACTGAAAATTTAGATTTGTTTAGATGTTTCTAATGTTAGGATCGGTTAAATTAGTAAAAGCGTGAAGCTACCGAGCAACGACGTTCAGTTGTTTGGGCTCGGTACGTTAAACGCTGTCAAGTTAATTATTGTCACAAAGCGTTAGACCACATAAAGTAAAAATTGTTAGATTTAGGTCACACCTACTAATGACGTAACTAATAGAAGCTTACCAATACACTGTACATTCGCGTCTCCTTCAAAACCTGGTGGGCACACACATCGAAAACCGCCTGGTAGGTTTTCACACAGAGCACCAACGCCACACGACGAATGAGCACATTCGTCCTGGTCCCGACAACCAATACGAGGATCTCCTTCATAGCCTGGTGGACAACTGCACTCGTAGCCACCTTCTATGTTACGACAAATGGCTCCAGAACCACAGCTCTCGCTATTCGTGCACTCGTCGATATCAACACACTATATGAGGAATAAAATCAAACAAATGCATTAAGGTAACCTGCATTCGTGAAGGTATGCAAAGAAAAGGAATAAGATTACTATAATCTAGAAAAGCGTAGACTCTGTCACTCGTCAAACGTAACATTAGAAAGAATCACGTACAATTTACATGACTCACACATACAATAAAGTTATGAGCAATCAACTCTTCTCTAAGAATATAAAATAATTTCTAATGACAATGACCTTACATGTCGATGAATATGTAAGGAATTTGTAAAGTAATAAATTCACATACCAAATTGAAAGCATTTCCAGTATAACCAGCTTCGCATGCACACGTATAGTTTCCTGGGAAATTTTGACAAACAGCATTCACGCCACAAGCGCCTGGTCGTAGACATTCGTCAATATCTAAAAAAATTAAATTGTGATTAAAAAATTAAGGACGTAAAAAACATAATGTACTTCAAGCGTAAACTAATAAAGCACAACATCAAGTACGATGCGAGTCACTTTTCATTTAAAATACATTTGATAAATTAAAAGTACCTCGGCACTCTTCTTCGCCATCGCCCTCGAAACCTCGGTTACACTTGCAAATAAAATGAGCTGGCAGATTACAGCACTCTGCGTTAGCAACACAACGTGCCGATACTGCTGGGTCCTCGCACTCATTTATATCTGGCAGAAAAACATACATATATAAAATAATATTCATTATTATTATTAGATAATAGTTTTCATTTCCCCAATATCGTAACAATCGCAATGCGTTCATTTACCTCTGCAAGTGAAACCGTCGCCTTCGTAGCCTGGGAAACACGAACACTGAAAACTACCAACCGTGTTCGTACAGTGTGCAAAAACATCGCATGGTCTTTCTTTACATTCGTTTACATCTGTAAATACACAACAGAATAAGTATAAAAATATGTTAAAGTTTTTTCAAACCCGTAGTTAGGCTACAACACTTACCAGGTTCCTGGCAGTTACATCCGCCGAAACCATCATTACAATGGCACACCCCGTTTAGACAAGCACCATTTATACATCGGGCGCCATCTTCTTTGGTACAATCATCTACAATAATACAAATATTTTGTAAATAAAAACGAACTATTAAATTATAGTAATCAACTGTTACAGATATGTAGTCTTTTTAAATTTTGTGATATATGATAACCATTCGTTCATCTTTGTAAAGTTATAACTTTAATTAATTTTACTTTGCTTAGGTAAAAATATCTAACTACTACATATTGTTTCTTTAAGTAAAGTAAAGAGTTCTGTATGGCTGATCACATTAAAAAAACAATTCATTTTGTGTGCGTGAGTAAGGTGTAATAAAACTACAGCGTCAACGGCCTTTACTTAGTAACCTATTAACTAAGAAACTAGCCTAAAGTACTGGTTTATTAACTCTATCATGGTTATGATTTAGTAGTGTCGTGGAGCCCATCTAAATGGAATAGTAATTTTATTAGCACAAGGATCTCTTTGTAAGCCATATAGTATGTTCTAAATTTAAAAATAAGATAATATGTAAATCCTTAATACAGACACAGACATAAAATAAACGCAATATCAAAGATTAAGGTTAGTGTCTTGAAACATTTACACGATATATATATATTCACACAATAAAATGAACTATTAAACGTTCCGCCTTTGAATTGAACATTCCTGGCACATAAACTAGGGATGAATGTTGTATAATACATAATATATTATATAGTATAATATGTATTACATAATATAATTAATTCGTCTCACCTGTACATTTCAACTCTGACTTGAGTTCGTCGGATCCCTTATAGCAATCCGAAACACCGTCGCATAACTTTGATAATTCATATAATTGTAATATTTGTGTCGATTCGTTTACTTGACAGCCAAAATAGCCGTCTTCTAAATTTAAGAAAAATACTTCTCGTTTTATTCCTAATCCTATTCCATATTGGCTTTGTGTCGCTACCTGTAAAAAAAATATGAATAAGCGCTTTTTCAACTCTCCGATTAGTTTATCTTCCAACAGAGAAACTGATCCATAACAGAATACGTAGAAACATAAAAATATAATCACTGAACATCTGAGTCATCTACATATTAACACAGGAAGCAAAAACATTGTACCCCTTTTTACGAAAATTTTGCAAACGAAGGAGTATGAAATTTGGGACGGTTAAAGTTTATATGGAGAAGTGCAGAAAGCTAAAATAAAAAAAAATAATTACGTTTGAATTTCGAACACGGCGCGACCACTAGTATTTTTAATTTTATTTTATATAATATTGTAAAAAATAAATGCAAAGAAGAAGACTGTGGACTACTTATACAAAAAATTTAGATTAATTATATTATATTGATTTATTGAGAATAATCACACAATTTTATAAAATTGGCTATGAATTCTTAACCAATGCTGTGAATTGTATTATTTCAAACTAGATATTAAAATTCATTTCAGAAACTATCAAATTCATAGTATATAAGAATGACACTGTCCTTAAATACCATAGCAAAAAAACTCGCCATTTTAAACTCTTTGCTATTTTTTAATACTCAAATTAATTTAATTACCGGATGGTGTAATAGCAGATTAAATATAAGGAGTATTAGCACCTCGTTTCGTCCCGAGATGTTATAAGATCTGACAAACAAACTACACAGGTAAACAGCTAATCCGTCTGACCAGCGGGACATAGTAGACTAAAGACTTATTTTTGAGGAGAGGTATAAGTCTGATACTAAGCTTTTAAAGTTTGTTGATGGATACTAATAACATACTGCTTTAATAAGCGGTATAGTTCTATTGTAGAATCAAAGAATTATTTTAATACTCACATGTGTCGTCGTTGTGACTAAGAGCGTCCAAACCACGAGCGGTAAGGTGTCTATATACATTGTCTCTGCAACAAAAGAAAACGGGAATCAGCATATGAAACATATATTTATATTTATAAAACGTAGTAATTAAACGAACGTTATACGCTTAAGATAGCAAAAAAGAAATTCAGCAACGTTTGATATTTGGACAAGTATCCTAAAAATCAAGACTTAGATTATAAAAACATCTATATATAAGCACGGTATAAAGTCACCATCAATTATAACCGTATCGCATCGAAGTATTTTTATTTTCTACGGGCCCTATCAATCGCTGAGACAGATTACTTTAGTAAAGTACAGAAATAATTAAAGTTTGTAACTTAGAGTTGTTGTTTTTCATCTTCATTATCATCTCAGCCAAAATACATAGGCATAGGCATCCTCAAAGGCTTTCCACAACAACCAGTCCTGATCAGCCCATCCAACGGCTTCCCGCGACCTTCACCTTCCTTGTTTATGGAATTAACATTTGCCCTTAGCATAAAAAATCTTTTTTCTGGTGTTAGTTACCAACAAACAGACAGGCCACCAGGTGACTACCGCCACTCATAGTTACACGCACCTTAAAGAGACACTGCTGGGCAAAACTTGGGGAGGCATATACCCAGCAGTTGCCTTTTTTCGTCTGAGAAGAAGAATTGTGATAATGCATTCGATAAAAAGTGTATCTACTTAAAATTGCTTCATATATTTGTTAGAGTAGGAAATGCATGAGGTGTAATCTCCTGTTTAAGGAGAAGCTTGTGTCCAGGTCTATTATAATCTAGTAATGATGATAAATTGAATGTAGGTTAACATAGAATCTGGTTTGAATGGTGGAAAGTCAGTATAAAGACAGCTTCCGTCCATTATAAAGAGTTAAAAAAACACATAATTATATTATTTCGATATTGAATCCATAGCCAAGCTGCACTGGGTGATTAGAAACAATCACCGAGGGTAAGTAATGACGGTGCGGTCAGTACTTAGATGGGTGACCGCTGGTGGCATATTACCATGAGTGTCTCCGTGATTCGGAGGTCGCGTTAAGCAGTCGGTCCCGGTTGTTATCGTAGGATAACAGTCGTGAAGCTTAGTTGGAGGCCTTAGGGAGGCATAAAAACATCCAACTATAAGATTACGTAGCGACAACGTAATCTTCCCAGTCCCCAACCCGCACTTGGCCAGCGTGGGGACGTATGGCCTAAACCCTCTCCTGAGAGTAGACCCAGGCTCAGCAATGGGACATTATGGGTTGTTGATTGATTGAATTCACATTACAACTTTCCTACAAGTTCAGGTTATGAATCAAATTATAGTATTTCCATTCGCATTTTTGTCATGTATCGTTTCCTTAAGTTAATTGTCGTATAAAAAAATGGATAATTACAGCTTTATCTACACATGTTCTATACTATCACATTTCTTAATATATTAGTCATATCTACCATAGTGTGTCTACTCTACCTTGCGGCAAGCATGAGTTGAATTCAAAAGTGGTTTTCACTGTTCTCATCGAGAAAGTGGACAATGCAGCACGGTTGCCAACACCCACAATTTTATTTAAGTTATTTGATAAATTAAGATGAAGATATTTGTAAATATATCTTTTGCTTAAGTTATTAAGATCACTTAAACTATATAACTGTATATCCAAATTAGAGAATGTAGTGATATTAGTAACAGTATAAAGTTTTCGTTTAACCACGACAAAGGCGAAGGCTGCAATCCAAGGCCATTTAACAGTGTGAGCGTTACATTTATCAGTTACCTACTTCACTATCCGGTACCTGAAACTAACTATATCTGCAGGTCCGATACTTTGTTCACATTTGGGTGTTATTTAGTAGCGTTTCGTGCTTAACTGTATGTCTATTTATGAGTGCATTTGCACTACACCTAACCGCAAAATGCCGTTGTGCTAGTTCTTCAGTATTTACTCGCGTATTATTACTATTTCTTAGTGATAAAAACTGTCATTGTTACTAAAAGTAAATGCAATAGGCACGAACTTAAAATATTTAAGTACTGATTTATGAGTAAGCGTTTTAGTTATTGACTTCTTACGTAAAATAATGGTACATGATCATTTTGTAAATTTTTACCTTTTGTTTCAATGTATTTTACAAAAATCAATCTTTACGTAAATACTACAATGTTTTAACTCATCTATACGATCTATAAGAATGTTAAGTTGATTTGTGCACAATTTAAAAACTCAAAAAGTTCTCCAATAATTTAGCTGAAATTTTGACGCGATATATAACACGTTCCAAAGGTGTTTATGTTTATTCTATGGCAACCACAATATGCCACGTGGCTAGGTACCGCTTGTATATACATATTTAGGTACACTAGCTGACCCACCCTACTTCGTCTACGTCTCTTTCCAACCATACTGGGCTAATATTGGTCTAAGTGTGTTGTTAACTATTATAACTTAGGTCGCCAACAAAAAAATACTAAACCGCAGCACACTAAATATTTTATCATTTTTCGAGAATATATAAAGTCATTATTATAAAACTAATTTAAATGAAAACATGTGTTCCTGATGTTCCGTTCCTAGTTAAGTGATTTATCCATTAAATACTTATGATATAAACAATAAATTGCCAATTAATCTATTAATAAGTGATTACACCAATATTTTAGCTTGTACTATTGCTATCAAATGATGCTAAGGTAATATCAAGCATGCTAATCGTATGCATATTACATTCCGTTACTATAAAAGACAATATACCTATTCAGTAACCGCGACTACGCTGATGGTGTCATAAGTTGCGTAGGCAGCAATCATTACGACTCTACTAAGGTCACAAATGACTCTCAGATAAAACGCCTTATATTGTCTTCAATAATCCTTGACACTTTAAGGTACTTGCCATGAACACTTATTTATATTTTATCAGCTTTTGCCTGCGGCTCCACCTGCGTAATGTCGGTATCCTCGGTAAAAAGTAGCATATGTCTTTCCTCAAGAATCAGAGTATCTCCATTCCGATTTTTATTGAAATCGGTACAGCCGTTTAGCTGTGAAAGTGTAACAAACAGAAAGGCCGACAGAGTTACTCTCATATTTATAAAATCGAGTAACCAAATAATTCATTCAATTCATTGCATCGTCAACTACCATTGTCTCTTCTGTACATTTTGATCCATCCTAAGGATGCCTGAATGAGATTTTTTTTCTTTTTTTTAGTCACTCATACACTCATATTATTATGTCGTAAAGGTTATATACGTATTTTGACTTTGTCCCGCTTTCGACGAAAGAATCCCGCTTTTTTTACTAAAAAGTTTCAAAATCTCGATTGACAAAAAAGACGGGCAACGCTTAATCTTGTAACTCTGTAATATTATGGTGTGCATATAAAGAGTTTTCTATCTACATATGGATTATAAATATTTTCTTTTAAAATATTAAGAAAATGTAATCCAAGTCAACATTTATAAATAAATGCTAATACAAGTTTGTTCGTTACGCTTAAACTCGCTAACTCCTTTACAAATTGCTATGATATTTTGCATACATTTTGTTAGATATTTACAACATCACATATTGTTTATTTTACTATTACTCTGGAACACCTTCTGAATTAATTTTCAAATTCTACTTTTAACCAATCAAAATAAACAATTAATAAAAGATTAACAAAGCAAATTAAACAGTTGAGTAGCTTACCCAACCGTTTAATGATGGAGCAGAGTCACTGCTTTCAAAGCAAACGATGCGATACGTCAAATAATAATTTATAATTCCAGCCCATCATAGCAGAGACGTCTGTTGTATCAGAGTTTTTTTTTTCATCTAAAATTTACAGCTAATGTTATCTACTGTTAGCCTTACTCAAAAAATATCGAAATTTTCATTACTTTTCTCATTAGAACTTTACTTACTTTTGTTTAAATAAGTCGTTAACAGCAAAGTCAAATCAGTTTTTTATTCTACATTTACAAAAAAAGAGTTCTCTAGAATCTAACTTGAAATTACGATTGGTAACGTCTTAACTTCTCGTTATTTTTTTTTACTCTTTAAGTTGGTTACTGTTTAAGCAATTCGCTTTGTTTAAGCAACTTTGGAAACATTAAAATCATAGATATATTATTCCGTTACTCAGAAACTTTTTTCTGGATAATATTAAACAAAGAAGAATGGAATTTTTTATTTCCATACAAGTATAATAAAAGTAATCATTGGTATTGATTTTTTAGGACTCCATAAACTATATAATGAATGTAGAAAAAGATATCAGATAATTTTAACAAACCAGTTAATATAATTAAGAAGTCTTAAAACACGAAACTACCAATGTGCCAATTATGTCTTTGCATCAAATAATTGTTAATAATTATTTATTTAACTGATCGAAATAGATGTAAAGCCCGTCTATTAATAGCGGTAGGCTGGGGTTAATGACATGCCAATGGACATTATGCTTAACAGGCTGTGGTCTAAGAGGTTATAGAACACGGCTATCCCATTCTTATTGCTTAATAGGCTACTTCTAACATCGGCTTCCCTTTAGATGAAAAATGTTCTAGAAGTGTAATAAATAATATAAAATTAGTATATTGGGATACGTTGGTATGTATCTAAGTTTGTTTAATAGGTTTTAGAACACGAAAACACAAATTAAATGTAAAAAGTTGTAAATCTTACAGTTAAATAAGATTTGTCTGTATTGAATGTTTAGTCATTGAAACCAAATATTGTCTATCTTAAGTAGCTTGATTAATAATTAGTAAATCAATACATGAGATTGTTATTTTGCCAACTCACTCTCCAGGTCTCAGATGCATTTAAAATAATATTATATGGCTTATGGAAGCCACAGCAATACAAAATAGCAATAGAGACGTACATGATACGAGCACATGTCATAATGAAAGTGAAAAAATCATTAATGAACAAATTGCAAACTCATCAAAATATATCCATCGTAATGAGCACCCACTGAGTATTAAGCCTTACGTCATGGACGAAATAAAGGCGGCATGTAGGTATCCGTGTTCGAATGTGGTACCGAATGGGCCGTAAAATACGTCCGCGAGCCCAAACACACCGCGCGACCATACCCAATTCCCCCCCCCCCCTCCTCTTTCCTCACTCCATTCACTTTCACGTCGTCGCATTCGTTCGCTACCATTATTTTCTACTCCGTTACTGAAAGTGGGCTGCAAACGAACAATGTCTATTTACACAGTTTCTCTACTCGCAAAGAATTCCCATCTGATTCTTGTCGATTTCATTCATCACTAAGAAGAATATTAAAGATGGCATACTCATATCTTCAACCGTATTCGTTTTTTTAAAATTACTTGGTTTTAGGGTTTTAGCCCATCAGTTTTCCATAATAAAAGTTAGCCCATAGGCTGTTACATCTAAAATCGAACTCAGAATTTCATTTAGATGCATCCAAGTGCTTTATTCGGGTGTGATTGAGTAACATACATCTGTACTCCATATTTTCGTATTTACAATATGAATGGAATTAGATTAGTTCTATATCAACAACTATCCTTAAGACAAAAATAATATAAAAATATTTTTTCTCGGCTGTCACATCTTTTGTAACATAAAAATAAATCACAGTCAACAAGGACTTATCTTTACAGTTCACGTTTTTAACTTCTAAGATTAAAGCCAGCAAAATTTGAACATTCTTATATTTAATGAGCGTAACCACAATCTTTTATAACACAACTTTAACTTAATTCCAATAGTTTTTTTGTTACCAAAAAGTTGGTAACGTAAAAAGTAACACTTCATAACAAAACCCGGTGTACAAAAAATCCCTCAAACAAATGATAATGATACAAATTTTAACTTCAAAACTTGATTGTTTTTTGTTCAATAGACAATTTCAGCCCAATGGATTCACCATGGAAATATTTACCGGTAAATATGATTCATCATCAGTTTGTGAAACGGATGTATTCCGATTCTCATCGACTTATATGATCTCACTAGAGTTTTTTGCTTCTGCATCGATTTGTAAGAACAATCATACGCTTATTAGAAAACAATCTCAATTTCAATAAATATTCTAAATATTTTTTTTCTTGAGTTTCAAATTTAGTTTTTACAAAAAAATATTCAAGAACACGCAAAAATTTTATTAAATTCATCATAACAAATGCATTACAAGTTGACGTTATGTTAACTAATATTGTGTATGCAAAAGTGAGTTTGTTTGTTTTTAATACTTTTACTGATATGTTTTCCGCTGCAGAGAAAAGACAGGATAGAAAGGGTTTCTAAGTTAACTTATAGTAAAGAAGATATGTATGAACTTTACCCGAACGATAGAAAACTATTACATATACATTTTATTTGATATATACAACGTATCACAGCAATCTTTTATGCTTATAAAAATTCTTATACTTATACGTAAAGTGGTGACGCCCCAACGCGCAGGTGAACCTAAGGGCAACAACACTAGACTTTACAACTACGCCGTTCATCTGCAGTGAATGTGAACTGCTAGATCTCGATAGTCCAGAACCAAATTACATTGCCATTATCGATAATAATCGATTGAAGTGAGGGGCGAGCGTATCATTGCAAACGGTACCCGTAGTAACACTAGCGGTACAATCCAACTGTTTCAACAGCGATAGCGGAATTGCAAGCTTACATTGTTATTGACCACGCATTTACGTCACTCCTTATTCATTATTCACGCATGTGATATACATACTAATACTCGAGTTCAATATTACAATTTATATAAATTTAAAACATAGCCATTTACATTATCTGTAAACTTGGTTCTCAATGCTTATACGCGTTGTTTCTCATTTGGTTCAAGTACAATAAGTGTTGATAGGACCCGGATCCGGGTAAAACCAAAAATTCAAATATTTGTCATTGCATTGGCGTCTACCTCAATTTTAAACAAGGATATTTTGTATGTATTGGTTTAAATAGACGTAAGACTCAATCCATACGTGAGTGCACTTTTGAAACTAGCTATATTTTTTTAGTTGCGCCACGTGAGTCAGCCTTGCTATTCTGATTATTATTTTACATTGCGTTTACGAGTATACTAGTCAGTTTATTCTTATCTATGATTGCGAATATAGAGCTGAATTGAAGGTTGAAATTAAAACGATCTTTGATTCGTAATCGTTTAGTGTTATCTACAATTCAGTCGCCAATCATTATTTATATAAAATAGTTGTATAGTTTATACTATTACCTACTTATACCGCACTTCCGGGGCTTGAATACTTTCAGAGTTTATGAAAACTCCTTTCAGAAGGGCTTAGTAGTTTTATGATTACATGAAACAAACATTGAAATCAACAAACGTAAAAGACAGGCCGACAACCACTTAGCTGCATCACTAACAATATTAAAACTATAATAAAAGTAATAACCAAAGCTGACTACTTAGAATAACACATCAGCATTAAATCTAACTCACAAAAGAGACGTGATGGCCCATCGCGGTTGTGTCGATAGTATCTATTAAAGGCGAAAAAGCGGTTAGGTCGAGACTAAGTTCCGGTGATGGTGGCGGACGACGGCGGCAGCGACCGGTACACAATGCCTTTGCGTCAGGAATATTAAATATAAGCATGCCTTGCCGACCGCCCCCCGGGAAAGGCAAGTAGAGCGACCGCTCGAGGCGCCCTACCATTTTTTCCTACCGTACTTTATGTGTATGTTAGTGGCATAAGGTACTCTCATTTATGAAATATAAATTTTAATAATGACATACTTTAAGTAGAGCATATGTGTCCATACTTACTAAATAATGATACACATTTTTCAAAAGTATTTTATAGTCGACTTAAAAAATCGTAGTGTACGCAAGGAAGGTCATTGATGCGTGTGCTTCTTGTGTCCAGTAGAGTGTAGACACTGTAAATTCATTGTCACAGTCAACAGTGTTAAAACTTGATTTATTTCCGGGTTAACTAAGTGAGTTTAAATTGTTTTCAAGCATTTATCAGGTAATTTTTACAAGTATTTATTTATTAAGTTAAGGATCTCACAACACGAATACACGAAATCAAAACAAAAAGGAATTAACGGAATCACAAGTTATGAGCATCCTCTATTATAGGAGACCACCTCATGCACAAGAAAGTTCACACAAACATAAAAATAAAAGTATGAATAAATTACATTAGGTTATTGCAATAGGGAATAAACTATAACAAAGATTTTGTTGTGTGATAAAAAAAAATTATACATATAAATTCACTTTTAAATGCATCGTCAAGGTCGTATACTGCAGAGACTTCTTAATAGGGATTAATGGGGTTCTTTACTGGGAGTTTGATGTCGAGTTATGTGTATAAAACAGCTATTTAACTAACATTTTAAAAAATGCCCAGTGTATTTATACATATTAATGACAAGATTGCACTAAATTTAATTAAGGCCTTTATTACAATAGCTTATTTTTTAATTGTTAGAAAAAATCTGTCCCGAAACATACAATAATCTAAATGTTGTAACCGTTAATTTTGAACAATGCTTTATTGTATGGACCATACCTTGTTATATTTATCTTCAGTCTCATTGAATTTGCGTAACATTGTCTCACATTAGCTGTACGCCATTCATTAATTACATGGCCTGGTCAAGTAGAGGAGGGGATACTTAGAAAGCTTTGCTAAAGTTTGTGAGGTTATGGGAAGGGGGTCACTGACGAATTACGTTAGCCTCTGTTTACTTTGAAAATAATAAAAGTTTGCTTTAAATCTAATTTATTTCGTTGGACTCAATCTCGAGACAATATAATGTAAGAACTTAAATTTCATGTCAAATATATTTTCACCACAAACCCCAACATTGACTGCCTCGGTGGCGCAGTGGTAGCGTATGCGACTGCTGTGCTAGAGGTCTTAGGTTCGATTCCCGGGTCGTACAAAATTTTTGTTTGATCTGCATATATTTACAACACTAAGCAATCAGTCACTATATCTATACATTTAATATATCTTCAATTAGTTCAAAAAACGAGTAATATTATTTTGTTCCCAAGAGTGACTTTGGAAAAGAGATTTAGTAATTAGGTAAGTTCATCATTATCAGCCTTTCGCAGTCCACTGCTGAACGTAGCCCTCTTCAATTAAACGCTAATCGTATAATATACCTCAGAATTAGTTCAATGATTTCCCAAAAATTTCGGTGCCTTCCTCATTATGATAATTACGCGATACAAGAATACCTAATGGGTTTTAACAGACTTGTTTTTATATTGCAAATGACGAAAACATTATAATAGATTCTTATCAGATTCACTACTGTAATTAAAGATGCTGTAAAATAGTCTTACGTAAATTATCTCCACACTGCAGATATTACTTGGAGAAACCTTTGCACAACAGATATTCCAACAATACTTATTAATGTTAATTTTGTTTTAATGTACATAGTCAAGTCTTAAGGTGTAAATTTCAAAACTGTATGTTCATTGCAGCATATGTATATGACAAATACTATCTTGTTTATTACAAAAAATTCAAATGTTACACAATTAAGACGGATGGTAGGGTAAAAACTTTTATGTTAATATTAATATAAGAGAATTAATGACAAGCTTACTCAATACTTTCAAACCATTTACAGTACAATAAGATTATTTTAGTTTGATATAATAACATATAAAGAAGGGTATCCTTTAATTGATTACTGCAGAAGTTCATATATAAAAACCAGTTACATACATATACAACTTATGAATTTATGATATCCAGGTGTAAGTGTATTAAAGTAAAGAATATTGCGCGATATTACAAAAGAGCAATATACGTAGCAATTTATTATTGAGACGTTTTCGGACCTTGGAGAACATGGTAGCCAGTCTTTCCAGGTTGACTGACATTGGCAATTTCTTGGCAAGCGTCACAGAAATTTCGAAACCTAAATCGCCTAGTATTCATTTGTAAAGCTCTGGTGGCATTTGATTCACTTTAAAAATCAAAGTTCAAGCGCGTCGTCGACTTAAAGCCTACCCCAAACTAGTTTGGCAAAAAGGCTTGGTAGCAAAAAACAAAAATTTTAAATACGACCGATAAAGATTTTTTTAAATATATTTCAAAACAATCAAAAAACTTGTTTATGTGTCGCGTACTTAACTACAACACCCTAGGAATATATTCCAACCGAAACCGTTAACTGTTGGACAGAACGTTAACCCGGACGCCTAGGTGGAAGTAAAACTAGTCTCACGCCTTAATAAGACAGCGGTAACTTAGGTAACTTTCAGGCTGGCAATTAACTACATCTCACTAGACACGAGAAACTGTATCGATAATAAGATCGTATGAAAACGCATTGTCACACACTCGTACTTGTTGAATAAAGGATATTTTTCAAATACTCAATTCACGAATGTACACTCAGGAACAGTGTCTTTAAATGACTGTGTTTAAGTAGGACTGGACAAAATTTATAGCAATATTTACACGAAGCTATTATATATACATTTAGATCCAGTAGAAATCTATATATATAAAAGAGGAATGTGACTGACTAAGATACCCAGAGATAAACGCACAGCCCAAACCACTGAACCTGGAATCCAGAAATCTTGTATGTAGGTTCTTTATATAACGTAAGTGAGCACTAAGAAAGAAATTTTGTAAATACCACCCCTAGGGGGGTAAAATAGGGGATAAAAATATGTACTTCTGCGCAAGCAAGTAGTCAATATTTGAGCTTACTTAAGGTTGAACTCCCACAAGTCGTGACTTGTAGAACGTGAACTGATAAAAGTAAAAATCTTCAACGAGAACTTTGTCTTAATTATCAAATCTCTATGATTTCAAACGTCCTTGCTGTATTCAATCGCTGCCGTGGCCTTGAAAGAACTATAATGTGTTACATCGTAATTTCTGGTAATTGACGTACGAATATAATAAATACATTAATACGTCATTATAAGGCAATGTTTATAATTATAAACATATGTAATAGAACTTTTTTCGTATATCTCAAAAATATGTTCTAATTTTTTGTTAAGCTGTAGTCAAGCTACTAAGAGTATTATTTCCAAGAATCACCCATTGATTCTAATGATGTTTTCCTTCGTATAAAGTGTGGAAGGATAGTAATATTCATTGCATTACTTTTTATGTATATTAAAATTACAGATTAAAATTATAAAGTTATCTTATAAAATATATATCGCTTTTATGAACTTCACCTATTGGTTTTTTTGTCTGTAACTGACTATTATAAACGAGTTTTTCAGTTTTAGTACTACAGCAACTGAACAGATAAATAACAAGATGACAAGTGACAGCAACTTCCTAAGGACACCAGCAACTTGAGAGTCATAATTCTACGCTGGTTTTAATGTTGGGAGTACTTACTATCTTCCACGTAAATTTGAAGGTCGTATCGGTCTGGAAATGCCACAGGTGACAATTTGTTCCACAGTTGGTTAAACCAGCCAAAAAAACTTGTGTTAGGTTATTAAAGATTGTCTATAAAGGACATAATATTTAATTTCAATAAATGTGTATTTATAAAGATTGTCGTACCGTTTTCATCTTACCAGAAATACTTCTTATAGTCTTACATAATAATTATTTAAACTCATATTATTATTATTTTTTTCATTCACAAGGTTAATTAAACAAGCATACGTATATTTTTTTAACACATGTATCGTAATCATGTTTTACAGAAATGTACATTCGTTGAATAATAAAACACGTGGAACAATATCAATAAAAATGTTTTACACAAGGTTGGATAAAAGAAAAGCACATTATTGGATTCTACAAGCACTCACAACTTCACTCAGTCTCAAAAACAGGTTCAAAAGTGGTTAATTTCAAAACAGCAATATAATCACGATAGCAATTTGTATACTTGCTGTAGGTATTAAAGGCGAAAATGCGAAATGGTACCACTACGTGCCCATGCGCCCAAGTACGAGGAATAAAATATACTTGGTGTCTGGTTTCGAATTCATTTTTTAAATCTACGTAACTTAAAAGGCGCTAGCAAAATTTTGAAGTGTTAATATTATTAACACAAATGTCATTTGATTCTTTTTTTGTACAAACAAAAGTTGTCAGCTGTTAAGTAGAACTTGTAGAAAATATATTGGCAATTTCCGCTCAACGTTTAAATAATTCATACAGGACTACATTGAACAATGATCGATTGAAACAGTAAGTAACTATATTAATGCAAAAGTACCATGACTAAGCAAACCATGTGAGGCATTGGAATTATTTATTTTGCTCACTACGCTTCATACTTCGATATTGTGATGAATACTGATAAATTATAGAAGATATTCATAGAAACTGTATATGATACTACACTTCATTTGAAATTCTTTATATATCAGTTAAGGTATAGGTAGTAGAGCCATGCTGATTTGCCGGCTCGACCGAAGCGGTACTACCCTCGCACAAAAGAAAAAACGTAAAATGACAGCGTTCGTGCTGTCGTGTTTCGTTGGTGAGTGCTAAACCGGAGGCCCAATGATGCAGAAGTATCACTAGCCGCCATGTCGTGGCTCCCTATGCTACATTATTACATTGTCGGCATTCGCAATGAGTATGGTAGCACCATTCTTGGAATCTGCTTATGCTTTCCATCAGGCAGAGTAAAGTCATTTTAGTAGGGCCATACATAAAAAAGTTATACATTTTGTTATAATACCTAACCTATCTCAGGAGTCCTATATTCAGCATAATTTTATAGTTTTTAATCCATAGTTTGACGGGTTGAATACCCGTCAAACTATGATAAACCCATAAAAAATTTTGGCTAATTAATAAACTTTTTATTTCAAAAGCCTGCATTTTATTTGTACATTTTACTGGTTAATAATCAGTAATGATTCTCCCTTACCTGACAACTTACGCTAATTACACTACTATGTGGAACTTCTGAACTCTATATAGCTGTATAAAACTATATTATATATTCTATAAGACCTATTCAGATAAATAGCATATATAAAAATGTCTTTAAGAAGAAACAATTTCTCAAATATGCAATGTTTTCACCTAATGGGCTTTTATCAAGTTTTCTCACAGGCAATGGGATATTGATGCGTTGTTGGTGGTTGCGTGAGAATATGGGATAAGAGAGGACCGTACATTATAGGCGTATTACGGAATGACATAACGGGCCGCTGTCGCCGGTCGTGGGACCAGGGGCGGTGAACGGCGACAGGTGCACCTGCGCCACTAATTTGGCGCCATTTCCGTCGATATAAAACGAATTATTTCAACATTATGGCAGTGGAAAATATGAGATGTTAACATAACTTTTATTTTTTAATTTCTATTATTATAGAAATTAAAAAGGTAAATTCTCTAAAAAAAAATAGTTTTTTTGAAAGTACTATTAAAAAAAAGATTTTTGATAAAGACTTTTCTTTCAAACACCGCAATGTTCTTATGGAAATACAAAACATATGTGCCTACAAAATATATTTAACTTTCTACATTTAAATATTTTAATGTCCATAGAAAACAATAACACGTTTATAAGGTCATATGTACATAATAAAGTGTTGAAAGACCACTTATTGTGTTGTCTTTAAACAGTTAATTGGAATAAAACAAAACACTTTAGTAGGCTAGACTACATTAAAACTTGGCGAACAATTGATCGAGAAAAGTAAGCGTGCGAGATGCGCATTGGCACTGTACTGCTCTAACCTGAACACCGTTTTAAATTAGTACTGGTTTGTCCGAGATTCTTTATAAATATTTAAATAATTTGCGGACTATACATCAGGTGTACGCATTAAAATATTTTTTTATAAGCACAGTTAATAGTAGTGTCTATTTCGAAACGTAGAATAAAAACGAGTTGATCTGCCGTTGATTACAATTACCGCTTGGTGGGAATATATTGAAGTAAGAACAAAGAGGCCTTGAAGGAGGCGCTACGCTCGGGTGCAACCTCGTCTACTCACACTGCGCCTTTGTTGCTATTCCACTGTCCTTCTCCACAATAACCCACGCAATTAATTAATGCAATAGGCCGAGGGCTAATGAACTGCAACCAGTATGAGTAATTATATTTGTGTTCGTTTGTTAAGATTTTCACTTTACAATATTCCACACAATGATAGGTCATTGAGTTATGATTGTATAGAATTTATGTGCTTAATAAATTTCACAGCAATTACTTTCGATTCTTTTAGGTTTATATAGACTGTTACAGAAAAGTCTTGAAAATTTTAGGGTCGTAGAGTGATTCCTGTCAGCAACTTAAGTTTCACATCTCGTGACAGTAACATTGTTTTTTCTTACATTGAATATTATATATTTTACTGGAATTTCATATATTTTTTTTCATCAATTTCAGTGCAAAAATAAATTTACTAAATAATATATTAAAACGAATTTAACATAAGCTGTGCGTCATCTAACGTTGTTTATTACAATATTAAATAATAATTAAAACTGTATTTTTACGGAAACTAAGTGTTAGCATTGAGTTAAATATTATAATCATGTCTTAACGAATACCTGACTCAGCTAATTATGTGAGTTTTGTAAAGTTTGAGTGTCAGCTAGGCCGCTTACGTCTGATGGGACGGTCTGTTTATTTATTAATATTAACATTTCAAATACATTGAAGGTCAGAGCTGCGACATTGATCAACTGATACGAACTTAATATCAAACAAGCATAATTTACATACATATCCTATGATATATTTTCGAGAATAGTAAACTAAAAATTATGATGCTTTTTAATGTCTTAAATATGTAGAAATATATAGTAGAATCCGTAAGTTTAGGTTACTTATGGTAAGTTATCTAATTTGTTCATACTTATTATAATACTAGCTAACCCATGTAACTTCGTCTGTGTCTCTTTTCAATCATCTTAGGAACGCCCGCAAAACACACAGAAATACGTTTCTTGGATATCACAGAAATAATCAAGCTTAAATTCTTCTTCTTCTTCTTTTGATGTTATGGCAATCAGCCGGATCAGCTATTTCTGCCAATGTCAAGTATTTCAAGTCTTCAATTCTAAGTCTTCGAGTCTTCGTCGTGATGAAATTAATGATAAAAATATAAGAAATGTGGATGACATGAAATGGGGACCGTCTTTCGCAAAAACAAAAAACGATCTCCCAAGCTTAATTCTTAAATTCATGATCCTAATTTTCCTTTTATCAAACAATAAGTCATCTATCACCATAGTAATTGAGAAATTTTAAACAACGTAGAAAAATATCTTATGCATACATACCTGTTTACTACAGTAGACAACACAGAGAAGAGAAAACGTACCTAATAGTCGTTTCAATGGCTTTGTAAATATTCAAAAATGTGACTAAGTTAGTTGTTCACGTCATACCTCGAGCCTATTTCATAAACAAATCGAAAACCAAATCAAACCAAATTTTGACTTCAACATAAGTAAACAGCACGCTTTACATTTACCGTACTTATTAACCTATTACAAGGATATGTGGCGACTTACATATACAGTTTAAACAAAAGCAGACTACAGCGCCATCTACTGAAGATACGTTGAACTACGGAGTAACGAAGATCCAATCAATTCTAAATCGCGCATTAGTAATTCTTGCGCTGATTGGCATATATACAACATCAACCGTTGGGCAGTAGCCTGCCGGTATGAACACCTCGCCTGGCCGGAGTATCCTCCATTTGTATTGGAGGGACATGTGAGACCCGTTCCTACACAGATACTTAAATGCGAATACAATTTGATATTTTACGATAGTTGAATATAATTCTTATGGCAGTGTCTTTGAACAAAACACATAAATTGAGCTAATCTTTAAAAAGGTTAGAAACCGATGGCGATTTCCATTGTCGAATCAAGTCCAGGCGAAATATACACAAATATCAAGTTCGTCAACAATTACTGATATTATAATTACACAAAAATAAAAATATAATGTTTTGTTGCTCACCGTCATGGCTGTCTATCATCAAGATCAAGATCTTATGATCCAAAATCGAGATTCAATCTATTATTGCTATTTTCTAAGTGAAAGTCGTAATGTCATGTCACTCATAAAAAATAGAATTAATCTAAGTATGAAGTTTAGTTTAGTTTAAGTACACTTAAGAAGTCTCTCTGACTTCTCGATTTGACACTCGACTAAATATCTTTAAAGAGAAAATCCGGTTTGGCAAATCAAGTTATGTGAAACTTATGGTATTTTAACATACTTTTAAGAATGGTTCGAAACTTACAACTTGTAAGCACTTTAATACAACTTAGAAGGACTTCTTAAACTAAAGTAAATGTTCTGTGAAATAATTAAAATAACTTTTTTTATTTTTAATAAGATATTTTTCTTTTGCATTCTTGAGGTTTCGGGTTCAACTCGGATCAAATGTTTGTAAGATCTGCATATATCGTTTGGGTGAAATTTTCTGTGAAAAAAAGTGTGTTAGAAAAAGAAAGTATAAAACTATTCTATCAGTAAAAGCTTTGCTTAGCTTGACGTTAGGTGGCGTTGTATATCAGCAGTTTTAAAAATGAACTCCAATTTATTTATTCTCAAATAAATAAACCTACAATATCACCTTCTCCTCTGGCCAAATCCAGAGAATGATTCGCCGAACGTCTCTCCGGAAAGCGCCCGGACCTGACCAGGGGACAAATGAAGCCTTGCGTCATTTACCTCCGCGAGCAATCGCAACGTTGACGCGTCTCTTCAACGGTATTTTACGAACCGGACACTTTCCCGCCACATGGCGACTTGGCAGAGTCATCATGCTGTCTAAGCAGGGGAAAAACATCCTCCAACCGGGAAGCTATCGCCCCATTATGCTCCTTTCGAGGACGTCGAAGTTATTAGAGAAACTGCTACTGCTGCACATGACGCCACACCTTCAGCCACGCGACGAACAGTTCGGATTCCGTTCCAAACACTCCACACTCACCGCCTCTTCGGTCACGGCCCTCTGGTGCATTACGGCATCGACTGTCGAACGCCCCTCTCGGAACCCGAATTGGGCGTCCGACAGGTCGGAACCCACCTCGCTTAGATGCCGGGCGATGCTGGCAGAGAACACCCTCTCGAACAATTTGCCCGCCTCGTCCAGCAACACGATGGTCCTGTAGGCCGCGACCGAATCGGCAGGCCGTCCCGGCTTCTGCAACAGGACCAGCTTCCCACTCTTCCAGCACTCAGGGAAGCGTCCGGACGCCACGCTCTTCCCACCTGGCTAAAGGACTGGAGATTGACGGTCAATGTGGCGAAGTCTCAGGCGATATCTTTAGGGACTGTGACACTGCCACAGCTGAAGCTCATGGGGCAGAATATCGAGTGGTCCGCGACGGTCCACGACGTGACCATCGACCGCACCCTCTCCATAAGGCCTCACGTCAACAACATCGTTGCACAGGTTCGTGCAGCACGTACCCTTCTGCGGCCCGTATTACCCTCCAGATTGCCGCTCCGCGCGAAGCTCGAGGTGTACAAGGCATACATTCGCACCCGACTGACCTATGGTGCCTCGGCCTGGTCCTCCCTCGTCTCCGAGACGAATCGCTATCGGCTGCGTGCGCAGCAGTCGCTCGCACTATGCACACTTGCAAACGCCCCCCGCTTTATGCGGAACAAGACGATCTCCAGGGACCTGCCTGAGCACTAACCTTCGTTTCGTTCGTGCGTGCTGACGGATCGCAAGCTCGCCACCTGCGAGAGCTCGCGCCCTACGANCACTTTGAAGAAACATCAATACCTGGAGCTACTAAGAGGCCCTTTAGGGCTTAACCCAATGACCCAACTATAGTTACAGGTGGCGTAGAACATCACTTAAACAGGCTATAGACCTGGAAAAGTTACCCCGAGACCCTAGCTGGAGTCTACGAGAAGAACCACTACCGACAATATACCTAAAAGATCTTTTAATTATTAAGTTGTTAGACCTTTTTGTTACTTAAATAATTAACTAACAATACTTTACAATGACCTTACCAATTTTAAACGCCCTATCGTGCCCTCAGTCTCTTCTGACACAAGGCACATTGCTTTTACGTGTTTTTTTTATGGTGATGTCATTAGTAAGTTTGTTTGCTTAAGCAGAATAATGCCAGGAAGTACTGGACTAAAAATGTTAAAATATTATGTTCTTGAATAGCACATTTATTACAAATTTCTTAAGGCTCTATAATATCATACCCTAGTGTGATATATAGCCAATTGGCCATAACCATGTCTAGACCATAGAGGCCGAGCATCAATGAGAATGTTCCGAAAAATTAAAATTATTTTTTATTTTTGAGAGACGCACACGATTTTTCGCAGAGTAGCTTATATTCGGAGTAACTGTTTTATATTCTTTCTAATGTCACTATTTTTTTTAGTTCTTAGAATGGCTTCTATTGGCGTTTATACGGCCATACGAATATGAATGTTAAGATCAATTGAGACATACTTTGCATTAAAACTTATATAAAACTTAAACTGGTGAGAAAAGAAGCCGACCCTGTAATACTTAAGAATAATAAGGCTTTGTAACTGCTCTCTGCATAAGACTAAATAGTACAGTTACACTACATTTGTTAAGTACGTCCTTAATTCAAAATACGTTAGACAATAGCAAATTACAGAAATTTTGAGTTATAAACATAAAATGTCACGCAATTCAAGTTGTAAAATCTTACGTCATAGTAAGAATTAAGGTCAAAATAGTTATCCATTAGAGATTAACTGGGCATAGGCAATATAAAAAACAATTGAGGCAAGTTATTAATTATTCTATTTTAATATTCATTGACACCAAATCAAGCACAATTATTTTTAATAAAACAGCATTTTAAATAGCTAGTCAAGGTCTAATACCCTCAGTAAGAATAAACTTGTGATTAACAAATATAAGTTTCGAAAATCCAGAATAGAAACTAAAGACTTGGTCCACACCGATCCTGACTTAGAATTCTTAGTAATATTCCTTTCAAGATGTTATTTTTAACTTCTGACGTACATTTTAAATGTAAATAGCCCGATGCAAGGAGCTTATAATATCCAAGTAACTATCGCTTACTCCGTGGCAGGTTATACGGTATGCAGGAATGAGCGTTGTTTTCTGCATGCCAATCAACCCGTCTTGTTTAGCCACTATCTATGACTGGAATCTAAAAAACTCGATTTAATAACTAATCATAATCCACGTATTATAAGTGTGGGTTAACACTCTGTAATAAATAGTGCACAATATTTTATCTCATGATTGCATCACTTTGCGTAATGTTGGCGCACCGGATGAGGTTGTGGAAAAACGACTTATCCCGGCATGAAAATCTCCATCTAGGGCTGCCATAATCTATTTTTTACAATCCTTTAATTAAACTTTTTAAGGTGGAAGAGTTAAGTATTTTATACAAGTACATAGTGTATATAGTGTAACATTATAAATATATTCTTTAATTCTAACGATTTTAGTGAATTTAATACTCTATACGTTTGTTTATGTAAATGAGAATAGTTTTATAGCATTTATATTATTTACATTGATAACGACTATTAACATTTTTGAACAAATATCTTGCGTACATTTTCTGAAATCATATTTAAATCGTACGGTTAAGAGGCAGGCTATAAATATATATCTAAAGTACATAACACCTGTCACACTGTTACTAGAAAACGTTATGCTACAATATCATAACTGATAATTAAAAATATACAAACGATCACCTTAATTCTTTGCCGAAACTTTCACTGAACACTTCATCAATAGCTTAAAAAACATACTGACGTGTAGACTGGATTGGAAACATTTAACCGGTAATAAGTATCAAAGTACAAGAATAAAAAGTAAAAGTTACATCTGTTACTAAATACATGTTGTTATGTAGAGGTGATTTCAAACTTAATGCATTGCATTCATTACACCACACAATATTTATTATATAAAAACAAAATCTGTTGACTTAAATCGTGTATCTTAAACATAATAAAAAACAGTATATGAAACTATAACCCAAAATATGTAAAAGGTTTGATATAGCCTATGTCACACGAGTCATTATTATAAATCTATTGATATTTTATTTATTAAAATCACTTCAGTAGTTTAAACGCTACGTGGACCTTGCTGCCTAATTGACTCTTTTTTTAATTTTACTTTACATAAAAACGCTAAAAACATATAAGCCGACAAATTAAATCTAATACTGTGAATTGAAAAATGACCTATCCGTTTGTTCGCTGCGCCGATTCCCTTGAAATTTGGCAAGAAAAGACATAGGTTACTCTTTCGCCCGTCGATGGAAAAAGCTAGTTAAGTTATAAGAATCAAATACAACATTTTGTCATAAATTTTTAGCTGTTTCAACATTAATACGGTATGGATTTTAATTATTTCAAAGAATGTAATGTACCTGTGACAACTGGCGGATATCCTAATATATATATAACTATAACTTAATTTAAATCCTTGACGGTCTAAATACTGTACGGTCAGAGCCTTTTACTTTTTTTATAATTCACTAACGTCTATATATAAATGTGTATGTTCAACACAAACATTTAAAGGACATTATAATGTCTTTAATTGAAGTCCAGGGTTATATTTATTATCGGTGATTTAATGACAATATTGCCGTTCTCGACAGCCCTGTTTACAGCTCCACGTAAGAGCAATAAATCGCCTTGCAGTGAAACTTTCTTGTTTTGCAATCCTCACAGTCACCAATAAGTTCCAATGTAGCATGTAGGTGTTTATGTAACAACTCCATTTCGCACTACTGATACGTTTCTTGAATGCAGCTTAAATCTATCTGAGACAAGATTCGCTATCATCACGCATAAGAAATACTTCATGCAACGAATTAATTAATGCCATTCGGTACTTTTAAATCAAACTGGATCTTTGAAATGATTTGTTTCCTTATCGTATTTACTTTTGTTTTATTTTCTTTACCTGATTGTGCCTGTTTATCTCGAAGAAAGCGATGTGAAATCTACAGTGACAATATTGTTTTATTGTAGTGAATAGTTATGAACAATTAGACTCTTATACAATTTTAATGAGAGAAAAGGAACAGTGAGTTTCACATGAATTATTATATAAAATGTGAACAATAAACTATGTAGTAGCAAGCAAGTGAATGTTTCACAAATGTGAACGAGGCAAAATGAATGTTAAGTTATTGGAATGAGATCAGAATAGAGTGTGCGAGAATGCGAGCGCGGTCGCGGGGTCGTGTCGTGCTAAGTTGTGCTTGCGACACTGCGTGATGCATCGATAAAACAAATCCAAGTAATATGAAACCAACCTAGAGATCATCGGTGAGTGCGGGATCTGTGATGTACGGGGCTCATTCCTCCCGGTAGATGTGGTTCGCCTTCCCTCGCCGGCAGGCGAACAGCCGTTAGGCAACTCCGTGGAACTCGCCACACAGTGTAGACGGTAATACTTGTTAGCGATACACTTCCGTACTGTACAGCTAAAAACACACCATCACTTAGCACTACACGTACACTCCAAGGGTCGGAGTTAACCGTTCGTTTAACGGACACTCGTACGACAAATGAAGTAGCGACAATGCCGGTCGGTTGAATGTACGACCGAGATGTTGGTCGGACAATGACTGAACGCGAAGTCGCAGGCTTCGCCGCTCGCGCAGGTTGGCCGGCCCCTCTCACTCCGCGCGCCCCTCGATGCGCGCCCCCCTCACTGCACCTCACTCTGGAACGCGTTCCCAGGGGCCGAGCTTTTGCCAGCCCTGCTCTATCTACACCTTATACTAAAGCTGCAAGGGCGATAAAGCGAGCACCAAACCCGTTTGCCCACTATTGCAAAAAGGCAGAATTACCCGTGTAGCTCTCCTCCAGAAAGGACGGCGATTAGAATACAAGGGCATTTTAAAATTGGAATCTTTCTTTGGTTAACATCATTTATAAATAAAGGTGCATTTTATTGAAAAAGTGATTCTTGTTAGAGTTATTAATCAGAAAAACCGGCATAGAATGATATTGTTTTTGTAAACTTTGATAAAACATTTCTTACGTAGATCAGAAAACCATTCATTTATAAAAAAATAGTTTTTACTCATAAACCAATGAAACTAGAATGATGCTAAAAAGCTTATATTCAATTACTTTAAATAATAAAAACTCTTGTGGAATTGAAAACATTAAATGAATTAAAATCATGGTTAATATAAAGCAATATACCACATATTTGTTTTTACAAATATAGATCACGACGTGACCGCCTGTACTTACAGACTTAATCCTTTTATACATTCCTGTTATAATTTATATAGGCAGTACAATAAGCGTAGCTTCTGTGTATCTATTTACATCCTCGTCGGGCAGGCGGGCGCTTCGGAGCGGGCCCCAATAAACGTTATTTCGTTTTTTTCCCATCACCAATTACATGTATTTTTATAGGTCCATTGAAAACCACAATCACAGTAATGGTTCTACAAGGCGGTTATTCGGAGAATACGCCTCTGGTGATGTTATTCAAAGGCACTCGATAAAAGCAAAATTGAATAAAGAATGAGCGTAGGTAATATGTCATTACACCAACACAAAAAGTTAAATATCAGTGGACCTTTACGCCACAGGCTATTTTCACTTTTACATATATTATTTCTCTCATTATTTAAAAAAATATTATGTTAGTAAAAAAATATAGCATGTTTTTTGTATTCCTTTATCTTTAATTTAACCTAAAAATATTTGTGTTACAATAATAATAAATGAAGCAGGTTTATAACTAAATTCATCTACTAGTATGATTAATCGGCCTAATTTATATCGTAATCCAATAGAAAAGGTCAAACTTTATTTAATTAATAAAATAGAAAACACACATAAATTATTTTCATGAAGGATAATTTAATTACTTTATCAGCATGCATCTACAAAAATATATTAAAAGCAATGTTTAATGAGATTACTCATATATTCTCTTACGCAGATATGTATATCTATATTTTTAAACAACTCAAAGAGTCCAATCATATGATAAAGTTTCTAAAACCAAAATCATGTTTAAATTTCAGTACATTAAATTTCAGTAAGTAATGTAATTTGATTTTGTTTAAAACATTTAGTAATTGCTACTCGACTATCCCATTTTTATCCGGCTTAGAAATGGTGTAATGATTGTAACTATCTAAAATAATAATGTAACGGAGTTAATGTATTGAACGCTAATGGATATTGCAAATTGCGATATGACAGTGCACGCATGTTTACCACTAAATAGTTATTTGATCAAGGTTGACAATCCGGATATTCACACAAGCGATAACTAAAATACGGATAATCGGTTCACTACTCTGTCTATTACATTGTGCTCATCTAACATATTTAATGCATAGGTGATAAGAGGGAGAACGTTCTATTAGTTACGGTAATCGATAGTTAACTCGATACTACCTGTAAATAATATGTCGGAATAGAAACAAACGAAACCGCAAGATATTTCATCACAGGTGGATCTTTTGTGGTCCGATATAACCTCTAAACGACGTTTCAATTATGAGCACAATTATTTAAAATAATGTCTTTAGAAAAATATGTTTTATATATTTTCGCATTGTTCTTTCCTTTGTGTTATAGTAACAGAAAAAGGTATTTTGTAATAAATTATTATTATTTATTATTATTATTATAAACGTATGTCAAAGTGGACTGTTAGCTGAAAAGCTGTTGACGTACTTACATCTGTACATTAATACAAACAAAGCAACGGTTAAAAGCTAGTACTACAAAGTCAATTAACATGATACGACACTTAACTCATACCTAAATAGACTTATCTTTACATTATCCAATACGTATATTTTGCTTTACCTACCATCTATCCATTCAACGTAGATCACATGCTTACCCTCGTGTAAGCCATCCAAATCGGAAACCTTAAAATTTTGAAAAATAAAAACACGACCAAAAGACAGACAAAAACATTAAACAATTAACATTAATGAATTTAATTAGTTAATAATGAACATCTAATGCATTGAAGCTGAATTAAAAAGATAAAATAACCGTATGAATCTTATCTGATGAGCTAGTTAGTCTTATTCTAGCAATTATATGCTTATGAATATTTTGTGTAACACATTTAACAGTACAAGCAATATAATTAATTCACATGGTGAACGGTTATGTAAAATGTTCACTCTGACCCATATATTAGACATCAACGCGCGCATTTCCAGAACTTCGTTGCTGTGTGAATGTCTCATAGCTAAAATATGGTTTCCCACGGTGTCGTTACATTTTCTAAGAATGTTACGAAGATAATTATTGCACTCTAAAGTAAGAATACGTCAACGAACGAATAACCACATTGTCGGTTTATACCTATGGATGTAAAATTCATTGATTGTTACAAAGTTTCTCTACAGTAAAATTGTACATTGTATATTATTCCACCTTTGTGCGTAATCAAACAGGTTGCAAAATAATTTAAAATCCTTTTTCATATCAGTGCAAGGTTTGATTTAAAATGGTAGCTACCAGCTTCGAAAAAAAACGCATATACATATACATACGTTTTTTGTTATCTACTATGTATATTGTGGCATTAGTTAGTAGGCTTTGTTGTAGGACTTTATTTTAAAATTTAATTACCTTGGCATAGAGAGTTGGGATAGTTTACTTTAGAAAAATCATCTCAAAGGATAGGGTTTATCTTAAGAATCAATATAATTAGCACTTACGAATACTTACGATAGTAGTCCACAGGCTGAAAATAGACCTCTAAAGAGAAGATTGGTGCTTATTGTTTCACGCTGGTCAGATGAGTTGATACAGAGTGTATTTGAAGTTTTCTTTCTCTTTGTATTTTTTTTGTTTTGTGATGTTTGCTCCTTTAGTCGGCTTTTACAATATCCGTGCTATTAATAGCTGTATTAATACTCCATGTTCTTAATCCTTCAAGATCCATACGATCCATACAATGATCCATCATAGAGAAAAAAAAAAGGTACTTTTAATAATTATAATTTTCTGAACCCTAATTTATTAGTTAACGTTCTTAAGCCTATTAATCCAGTTATTAATGAGGTAAGTTAAGCAAATAATTATGTGTTGAGTACAATAAATGAATAGCGTATGTACAAAAAATAATAATTTCACACACTTCATTCTTGGCTGTCTGATCCCGAACTAACTATCCACCTAAATCTACGATTTTAGCTAGTCTGCTGATAAACTTACTTATATTTCTAATTACATTACCGGTTATAAATAAATTAAGCCGTGACATAGAACAAATGATAGTATTCGTCACAAAGTATTTGTCCTAGATGGGAATCGAATCCGCGGATTTTCATAATATATATCACGAAGTAAAGAAAATTCTGCCACATGTCTAAATTTTTTGAAAACCTAAATTAACTTCCTAGTGCGACCAGTAATAAGATTTATATGGGGTTCCCAAGATAGTCTCTCATCTAAGATAACACCTAGGTATTTGAGATGTGTGACTTTTGTAATTGACAGACAAGAGCAGTTAGTAATGTTAGGATAATCACAGGAATGAACTTTGATACCAATATTTTTAAGGTTAGTTTTAGAAAAAGAAAATTGCAAGAATGATGTTTTCAGAATATTAAGTGTAAGAAGGTTGACCATCAGCCATTGGCTAAGTTGATGGAGGCCTTTTTCAGCAATTTTACGGACCTCCTCCCAAGCCTCTCCATGGAATACTACAGCAGTATCGTCAGCGTACGTGAATGTTTTACCCTGCCAAAGAGTATGAGAAGCCGCTACACGCTGTATGGCGCACCGTAGTGGATGGCGGCTCTGTACGCTTAGAATAAGGCGCGCCACTGGCAATTTCAGAGGGTATTGGCGATTAGAGCCATACGCACTTACCGCACCGTGTCGACCGAGGTGGCGTGCGCCTTGGCCGGAACAGCTCCGTGGATTTTTAGGTGAAAATGCTCGCCGTGTGAGCAGGGCTGCAGCACGGGACCTTCCCTACCGACTGACACAGGTCCATGACTCCATGGCCGGTAGCGACAGCAGTTTTACCTTCTGCGCTGAAGGAAGTGGTGGAGAAAGCCTGGGAGGACGACCTCCACTCAGACCTAATCCGCCGCCGGTGAACCTGGCGCCGGGGGAGCGCGCCTATCATTGCCTCATAGCCGTGGATGGTCGGGACGGGTTTTCCCCTTCATCCGCTTTAGAGGCCGTCCGGGAGAAGGTGACGTACGCGTGTGCCGTACGTCGCCTATATTGAGAATTTAACAGCAGACGGTGCCCGCTGCAATGCGTCCCGATCCCTCTCGTCTCAGGCGCAGAGTGGCACACCGTATGATTGTAGTCGGTTCGATTTTGAAACACAAAAAACGTCAGCTGGGCATTAGGCATTGTATAGAATACCTAGGCAAAGTATAAAATAAATAATATTTCATATATTACCTTTTCTTTATTTAGTTTTTCTTTATTATATAACGTTTAAGGTATTGTATACATTACCTGGGTATTGTATAGAATACCTGAATATATAGCTTGCCGACAACATATATGCTATCATTTTCTATCTGTCTTAAATCTAACATACTAATAATAATAGGAGAAATAAAACTGATAATATAATTAATATGCCAACTGAAGAAAACCCTTTTAACCTCTTATTCTTATGACATAGAATTTAATGTATATCGAAAGCATAACGGATACACTAAAGATAATAAATAAACAAACTTATTTAAACTATTATAATAAACATTTTATTAATAAATTTACTAAAATAAATTAAAAAATCTGTAAGACTATCTCGGTTATCGAAGTAATATTCTAGGTATTTTAAAAATGATTAATTCCGTTTTGTTTTACAACATACTGTTAAAAGAGTCACTGGTAGGAGTGTGACGATGAGCAGATCTCGGAATCTTTGACAGTTGTTGACTCAACCGATTACTCCGAGAATCACAACCAAATACTCAAGTCTATTGTGGTTAACGAGGTATTGAAAATTGACACTTTGATGACTCCAAAACTTAAATGTGTTTGCCTGTTTGTAGTTCGGATAATAATCATAAAGTGCTAACAATGTTACTACAGTCCGTAGGATATTAAATGACAACTCAAATTATTTTACTAACACGTAATAAACAGTATAAGTTTTTTTGTATTTAGTTCGTTAATAGTAGTGAAACTTGTCAAGGTTCCTGCTTACATAATAAAATACATGGGTTTTATTTCACTGATAAAGTATAAATTGGGGCTTGTTCGTTGTAATGTTTTTGTATTTTAATATGTAACATTGTTTAAGTTTAGTTTAAGTTTTTAACATCCATACCAATGCTCTTAAAAAAAAACTTGTTTGTAGTGCATAAGGTTTTATTCTTTAATTTTCTTCAAAAGTAAATGCTCCTTGGGACAAGACCTCATTTCTAAGGAAAGGCCTATGTCTAGCAGTAGACCGTTAAGGGTTGTTGATGGATGACATCTCTAAATATCATTCAACTTGCACCACTTAGTCCATAGTCCATCCAACCATTTTTATTCTCCTTTTTTAATACTACATATAACTTCTATAAAATTCAACCCACATTTACTTTTAGCAAATTAAAAATACAATATTTTTTTTCTTTTATAATTTAACCAGTAATATAGAAGGTATTTGGAAATTTAGAATTTTCATTGTGTCCACATCACACGGCAAACACAAGAACGCCGGCAACATTCTTAACGAGTTCTATGTCCTCTAAGATGGTAATACACTCATATTTTTTCGCAAAATAAGTGTAAAAACAAACCAAACCTGCTTAATCTTATTCCGGTACCACTTCTATGGCACGTGTTTTCCAAGCATTTAGCAAATTTTGTTCTCTGGTTTCATTAAATTCTTCGAAATCTGTCGATGTTAATAACTTGATGTTTAATTTCTCTCAAGATGACACATACTCTACTGATTTAATAGTAAATTTGATACGTACATTTCAGTTAGAATCAATCACCCACTTTACTATTGCTATAACTGTTCCTTAAATTTCAGTAGGGTACTGCTAAACGTTATTAGCAATACCCTACTGGGAATTGGCTTACTATGCCACGCTGAGCAGACAGTTTAGTATCCCTATGCCAACTCGTTTCGTCTCGTGGTATACCCTTTTTGTTTCATGTTTGCCGTTTCTTTGCCATTCTGTTATTGTAGTGGTAATAGATAAAATTAGTTGGAGAAGTTTTAAATATTTAAAAATAGGACGATCATGTACGCTTCACAATAATTACAAGGCCGTCTGCATTTTATATCCGTGTATATAATTGTTGCTTTTATTGTTAGTATGTTTAGATGACTTTGAACAAAAAAAAGTACTACCGTCATCGTTAAATGTTAATATAATAAGTCATAACTAAATTATTATTGCCAATTAAATCATTAATGAAAAATTCGTTCCTAACTTTTAATGCACTAGCTACCATTGGTACATGGAACTCATAATTGAAAGAGTTCTGATTTGTAATATCTTACGTTAATTCTGGGGCATTGTTTTTTACCTCCTTTCTCCTATCACCTTTTTTTTACGTATAGGAACCCCCTTGGACTTCACCGCCAGCGTGTGCTGGGCCGAGCCCTCCTGCAGTCGCAGTGGTGGCAGGCGGGACTCAATTCCCTCCTGGCGACCGAGTGCAGGTACTTCCCGAAGCAACCGTGCCCAGAAAGCACCTACGTCAGTCGGAAGGAAAGGGTCCCGTGCTGCCGCCCTGCCCCCTCGAGGATGACCGACGACCACCATACCATCGTGACTCGACGGGCGGCTTCACGCCACTCGCGAACCTCTTCGTGCGGAAGGCGTACGCCACTCTCCGCCCGGAATTCAGCCACCCGTCGAGAAACTTCGGCGATCACTTCCGCCTCCAAATCCCACCAGGGTGTACCTGCCAAGGCGCACGCCGCCTCGGTCGACACCGTGCGGTATCCGCGTATGGCTCTGACCACCAATACCCTCTGAGGGCGCCGGAAGCGCGCTTTATTCTGGGCGGTCAGAGCCGTCTCCTATCACCTACTTCAACCCAACGTAAAAATATTGATAAAATTTATATATCCTATATCACGTTCCATCATTAGCACTTCATTCATTAAAATTGGTTAAAGCGTTATGGTACAAACATTTACAAAATACCAAAAATTTTACCCTTCATAACATAGATAACATCAAGACTTTAGCAAACCATAACCTCTCAAACACTCAAATGACATACAAAATGTCAAAATGTCAAAAGAAACTTAGCTATCGTCGACGCAAGAATCGCTGTAACTTTTTAAGTAACAATCTTTTTATGCCACTAAAGTTTTTTGAGCAACAGCTAGTACTAATATTCATCAGCAGATTTAAGAGCCACTTGAATGTCTATTTTATTGTGTTTTAACAAATACGAAACCAGTAATATTTAAATACAGTTATGGTCACATTAGGCATAAAAACCACGTAACATGTCGAGATCAGTGCTCAGGAATCATTTCTATTGAAGAATATCCTGGCATTACATACATATTTAATGGATCAATATTACAAATATTATTTGTAATAGTATTTTCAATTGATCATAATTAAACTTTCGTCGCACGTTTTATTGGGTAAGAAATAAAGAAGTACCGAGTACTTCTTATCACAATGAGAGTTTCCGAGGGATAATTTGGTTTATAAAATACGCTACGCTCGATCGCCTTCTTACATAATGGCCACTGTTCTAACCTAACTTTACCTACATGATTCAATAATGAGTATATATATCATTCATTTAATGTGTCTTGAGCCAAAACCTTAAATTTACCAAGTGTACGGTGCTAAAAGTTCGAAATTAGTGATTAAGATAGAGCGATTCATACTTTTCTAATTAAGAGTTGGTACATCTTATGTTTCACAAAAAATCTTATGATTTATCGTAGTTTGGTTTGGGTTTCAGAAAGTATGTATAAAGGAGGGCGTTCACAATACTAAAGGTGAAGATGATTCCGTCTTTTTTTAACATAAAAGTGTCGGCAGATAAATATTTAAATGGTATTGCTACTCCCATAGAATTATATATTCGGTCCTTACATATCAAATCAGCGTTTGGTCGCACTGGCCACTTTAATCTAGAAAATATCCTCTTTGGCTTAGAATTTCGAATTCAAAGCTATAAATCCATTTAGCTGGTATGTTTGAGTTTCGAAAGCATTCATTTATTTGTTTTTTCCTCATTAGTTTGTTGTTGTGAGTGATAAAACTGTTGTAATCCACTTGAAACAAATAGAGAAAATAGAAATTAACTAAAACAAAGTTACTAGTGAATGTTTGGTGAACTAGTGCTGGTATCGTTCACTACAGCTTTCTAAAATCGGGTCAAACGGTTACTGCAATTATCTTTTGTCAGCAACTGCAAACCGTGATGGAAGAACTAGCTGCTAAACAACCGAGGCTGCTTAATCGCTCTAGACTCCTGCTGCTTCAGAACAACGCCAGACCACACACTGCACAACAGACAGCCGCTAAACTAGAGGAGCTACAATTGGAATGTCTGCGACATCCACCATACTCCTGGACTGGATACTGGACCTTGGTCCAACAGATTGCCATTTTTTCCAAAATTTGGATAACTTCTTACAAAGAAAAAAATTATCTTCGATATGGCAGTCCCAACCTCCTTCAGAGAGTTTTTGATTCTCGCTCCCATGGTTTTCTTAGTAAAGGGATCAATGAACTAACTATGAAATGGCAAAAGTGCATAGATAACAATACTTTGTACTGTCGTACTTTGATGAATTAAATCAATTTTACCAAAAAAAACGTCTTTATATTCCTCCCATACAAAACGCCAATTTAATATGTGAGCACCTAATATTAATAAATTCTAAATAATATTATGATCTTTCTTATATCATGTTTTGTCATTAAACAGCAACTTGAAAGTATCAGATATTGTGCTATATATACATATAATGCTATGTGTATAGTGGGTAGATGTTATGTTTTAAAACTTCCAACTTTGTGACATGAACATAACAACTATATTAAAATTAATAATTTAAAAAATCTACATACACAGAACTAACAAATGAAAATTATGCTTGGACTTAGAACTTTTATCAAATTAACTCAACATAGGGAAAAAAACCAAAAAAAATTACGCGAGATGTAAAAGTGAGTTTTTTATCACTGCGCCATCTCTGTTAATTATTCGAAATTTTTATAAATAAAGGATTATATGGTGTAATCTTTAATAATGATGACTATTTAACCTTTACCTCAACGTGAAGACTAGATCATCTTGAAATATATTACACAACTTCAGAACAGAAAAATTTAAGTTTGATCTAGTAGATCCGGTTTTATGAGTTGAATGTACACATGTAACTTTAAATACCAAAAATAAAACAGTAAATCTTTACAAAAATTCTGGAAAAATATCTCATTCGAATCATTTATTTAAATAAAAAATCTAATTCAGCGCAAAACGACTAGCATTTCAATACTCGTATGTTCTATTTTACTTATTTAATTTTTCGGGGATTTCCCCGATTAATATAGAGTTGGTGAGATAAAGGTACACCTCTGCTCCATGTTACCTTTAAACTACTACAATAGTATTTTTGACATAAGTAACCACATGCACCTTAACTAGCATCTCATATCTGTCTTTACCAACTGTAAGTAGACTGACACTTACATAATATTAGACATTTACATCTTATTACACATTACATTATCATCCACAGAATTTCAAAGTCCACATTAGGACATAGGATCCCTATTTCTTTTTTTTTACAATATTTTTTTTCCATCCCAAGATTGCCTGGAAGAAATTCAATTGATGATGATTATATAAACTATATATTTATACAAACTGTTATATCTGTTGCACAATAAAGTACATTCTATTCTATTATATTCTAGGCCTCTCCTTCGAAAGGATTTTGATCTACACTACGCTGGTCAGACGTGTTAGTAGGTATATGGATTGTATCAAGTTTTCCTTCTCTTTGCAGTATTGTAAGTTATCGTCCGTAGTTTGCTCTCTTAGACGGCTCTTACGACAGCCACGGTCTGTACACGATGGCTAGGTCCATGGGAGATATAATTGGACACTCTATAGCCAAGCTGGCAGACGTTGAGGAAAAACGACAGGAGCTTGTCGTTGAACTCGACCGGGTTTTGAGCCGCATTTTACAATGGGGTGATGAGAATCTGGTCGAGTTCAACGCTAAGAAAACATAGATGTGCGCGTTCTCTACCAAAAAGTCTTCGTTTCTTCCCCTCCCCACTTTTCAGACCACTCAACTGCCACTACGGGATAAGCTCGCTGTACTAAGTATGGATATTTGCCGGGACCTCAATAAAATATTTCGCGCGGGAATATATCGAGAGCATCATTAAGGCGACCTCGCGGAAACTTGGCTTACTAAACAGGGTGAGATGATTCTTTACATCCGAGCGAGTTACACATAAAAAATAAATAAAAAGGAAAACCGTATTCTTAATCCATCGCCACACACACTCTTTGTCACTCACCAAATATTTTACTAATTCTTAATTCTCACCAATTAATTTATTGGCTTACAATAAAATACCTTTAGCTCCAATATATTTCCGTACAGAACATTATGACGGTCAAAGTTTGAATCAATAATCTTCACAGTTTTTTGATATTACCCTACGCGATAATTGTGTCTAGTCAGACGTGTATACTTAGCAGTTACATAAACTTTTTTCTTATTTTTTTTATTTGTATATGTATATGTTACCGGCAGTCTGTATAATCCGGTATTCTGTACAAAACCTAGGCAATGTATACAATACTTAGAACGTGTAGGTAATGTGTAAAATATTATTTAGTTAATACTTTGCCCAGGTATTCCATACAATGCCTAATACTCAGCCGGTAATGTGCTATCTACGGGAACAGGTCAAAAGCAATCCACTCAAACTCATCTAATTCAAATGATTCAACAACAACACAGGGGATCTGGTGCAATCACTATTCTAACCTTACCTAAACCTAGATAATTCTGAAGAAAGTTGATTTAAAGCACACAAAACACGTTCGGGAGTCCCTTCAGCGTTGCCCAGTGGACTGACAATACATCCAAGTGCTGAGATGTCTCTACGAAGCCGCCACTATCTCCGTCCAAGTGCAGAATCAGCAATCAAGGCCCCATACCCTTGTATCGAGGAGTGAGACAAGGGGATGTTATTTCCCCGAAATCGTTCACAAATACAATGGAGGACTTGTCCAGTCCGTTATATTGGAAAACACGTGGTATATATATCAATGGCGAATACATCTCTCAATTGCAATTGCAGACGATATCATCATCATGGTGGAGACGCTGCAGAACCTACAACAGGAGCTGAACGGCCTGGCTGACTCTTCTGTGCGCATCGGCCTACGGATGAACTTGGGTAAAACCAAGGTCATGTTCAATGAACATGTACTACCAGAACCGGTCGCGGTACACGGTGCCGTCCTCGAAGTTGTACCTCGGGCAGACTTTGCAGCTAGGTAGAAACCACTTCGAGGACGCGGTGAACAGAATAATTCAGCTTGGTTTGGCAGCATTTGGAAAACTTCGTCGAGTCTTTTCACTGTCGATCCCACAGTGCTTAAAGACAAAAGTCTACCATCAGTGCGTCCTACCCGTTATGACATATGGAGTCTTACGTATGGAGTTTACTAATTTTGCTTTTAATATTTCTATCCACTATAAACATCGATGCCATTAAATCATTACCTTTAAAAACCGCAAGTCTCGTAAGTTATAAGAATAAGCAATATTGATACTGTAAAAACATTGAGCTAAAAGATCGTATATATCAATTTTTTGTGGTAGAATAACTATGATGCGGCTTGATATTATTTGAAGTAGTTTTTAGAATACTTTTTGTAATGGAGATACCCTTACAAGTACACCTTTTAAAGAATTAAAACATATAAAATAGGTATTATACTACTCCATTAAACAATTTATATTTGTCATTATCTTCAGAATATTAGACAGATATAATTTTTAACGTAAATTAATGAGAGTGGGTTAATAACTTACTTAAATTTAAGTGTACAATCTTTAATTTATTCAGAGCATGCATAAAGCAACGAAGTTTTAATGAAATAAAACTAATTAATACTAGTTTCCCACATTAGCTAAACATTTTTGTTATGTTGAATTTTGTAATTATAGAAATGTCGATTTTAGTGAACCAACTTTATTGAGAAATATTTAATTTCAAAGCATAAATTTAAGACGACGTTTTATTGCGACACTTTCCGTCTCATGTCTTAGCATAGTATCTACTATTAAATAATTAAGTACTTGTATATTAACAACCTTCTACTAACTATCTCAGTTTTATCTAATGTGGAATATCGCATGATAATTCTTAATAGATCAGTTCCTTGGTCTTAAATTTATGTTTTTAATATTACCAACGAAAAGATTTTTAAGTTACTGATTACAAAATGAGGCTTAGGTAAATCATTTGCAACGATTAGAATGGTGAATATAATACGTTTTAAAACCTTTATATAAAAATAATGTAGTTTAACATATACCTTTATTAACTATGTATGTGTTGTGAGTGGTCACCCAAATTACGACGCAAATTTGGTACACTCTTTTTTTGTAAGTGGATTTCCCATAACCTCAACATATTAACGAAAAGAAATAATACACTAGTCTTATAAGATATATTTTATAAAATGAAAAACTTTTCAAGTCTTAATAATTTAGAACAAGTTAGGTACTACAACCGCAGTCTTGTATATACCTAGTCTCTGTGCGGTTGCATGTTTAATCTAAGATGGCTATTAAGGTTCATTGTGTCTTCATTGTTTTTATCTATGATCTTAGCCTTCGACTGATATGATTTAATCTAACTCCTACGTTTTTTCAGTAAATTTTATATAACAATAAATTTATTGAATACAGCTTAAACTGATAAAAAGAATATGTAAATATTATCGTCCTTCTCTGCAATACACTGAGATTACTTGAAACTAGGCAAGACAATAAACAATTTGATGATAATTTAACATTATTTGGTCTAAAAATGAATGTTGAATTTAATTTACTGTTTCTTTATCTCCGGTTGGTAAGGAAAGAACTAATAATTGGAAATATTATGTGTAATCAATACTTCGATATCTAACGAAGTTAAAAAACGACTAACCTTAGCTCCATCATCAAACTACCACTGCCACGTCATAACTCAACCATTACGAAATCTCTACAATACGTCATAGGTTTTTTGAAATTTTTCATTAGTAATACTGTAAATTTTCCTGAGTCATCATAAAGAAATGATGTCATTTTCATGCCAAATTTATGTATTAGACTAAGCTCAATACTCGAGATTTAAATAGAGAAGATTTAAATTAACTCCAAATGTTTATTACCAAAGTAAATTACTATAAATTGATGTTAATAATAAAAGCGTTGTCAAATGTATTCATCTCCTCGTATTTTACTTAAAACTGTCTTACTAAAAGGCTATCATTTTTCGTTGTATTGCACAAAGTCAAAATATTTCTTTTTTCTCCTATTTTAAACCTTTAAATAAAATTATCTTTAAATATAAACTATTATTAGATGCATTGCTTCACAAATTGTGGTTAATCAAGCATCTCTGTCTATATCCTCAAGAAAAACCAAGTTAAGTTAATAATGTACACAATAATTACTAAACCGTTTCTTGTTTAACGGCTCTTAGCAGAAATTACACTAATATAATAAAGGTAAGTAAGTTTGTTTGTTACGCGTTCACGGGAAAACGGCTAAACAGATCATCATGAAACTTTGTACACATATTCTTGGAGTATTAAGTCGCGGCGAAAGCTACTAGCTACTTAGATTAATTATATGGGCAATTTTAATAATTATCTTTAGATGTCTTTGTCATTATTTTATTATTAACCATCAGTTTGGTATAACAACCTTTAATAGACATATCCATAATTAGGTTCAGTCCTATGCTTAGTGAAAAATGTTCTAATATAAAGTCCTAAAGGTTTGAATATTGTAGACATTTTCCTCGCTGCGATGCTATGCGGTATAGCGGTGACCGGATAACGGTCGTCTAGGTACTCGCACTCAGAGGGCCGACTTCCAGCTACATATTTATACCGAAACTCGACAATAGTTTGCGTACAAGTCGTCATTATCATAACCCGCGTCAGTGTCACGGTCGGCTCGCCATCGCAATCGTAGTCTGCCATCGCACAAGGTTGCACCGCATACGTGGCCATCGCACACGTAACATTATGCCATGTCATTTGTAATATACCGCAATCATATCCACATAAACCATACAATTTTCTCCATAATGTAGATTTGTGCAAATAATTCCACTTTACAATAATGAATTAAATAGTATAATACCATAAGACAGCCGATTAAATATTGATTTAAAATGCTTTAAATCTAAGGAGATGTATTCGTGTTAGTCATGATACCAAATTCAAAACTTTATCAAAGACTAGATGAGCGCCGCGGTGTTACCCGCAGTTTAACTTCAACCGCAGGTAACGCCATGGGTCGAAGCTATTCTAGTAAAATAAAGTAGCCAATGTAATTATTTATATGAACCTGCCAGTAAAATTCTCATCAAAATCGTTGTAGCTTTTGCAGAGATTAGTCGGATAAAATAACAACAGGCACACAGATAGACAAAAATGGTAAAAAAAATGTTATTTAGGTATATGTATCGTGTATCGTTCTTTCTAGCCTTTATTATTCCCAAGACTATTTGGGGTCGGCTACTAGTTCAACCGGTTTTAACTGAATATCAGTTTTTACACAGAGCGACTGGCATCTGCCAGTCCAGTGTACTGACTTCCGCCACCCTGAGGATGAACTAAATTTGAAGTTTGAACTAGTGTTCAGTATATTTAAGGTCACTAACTTCCCAATATTACCATAGATGTTCATGACAACCGAGACCGACAGCTTAACGTGCTCTCCTCGCAGACACGAGTGAAATCACCGCCATGTTCTATTCTCCGGACAACCATTAAAATCTTCTTGTAAGAAAAACCCAACAGCAGACCGACCTCGGAATCGAATCGCTTTTATATTTATATATTAAAAATTGAAGCTTGTAGTTATAACTTAAACGAAAATACGTCATTACGTTCATTTAATTTAATCTTTCAATTAAAATCTATGTCGCCTTGATACATATAAATAAAGGTACTTATATGAAAACAACTTTTACTGACTCGTCTGTTTAACTTGCCATATAAGTAGAGAGGGGTTCTCTAAAAGATTTGGCACATGTGCTGTGGGTGTGATTTCGCCAGACGTCTGCCGCTTTCTCCATGTGTCGTAATACATGACGAGAATCGAAATCCTGCGACAACACCAACAAGCAGCCTGCATTCGCGTTTTGCCAGTCTATGACATTTAAAAAAATTAACATCGAAATATCAAGGCAAGCGACTTTTCACATTTTAAACGCCTTAAAAATTATAAACCGGACTATTCTATATTTGCTAAAAGTGATAAAGAACTTCTGATTCATTTTATTATATGGAGGTGTATTGTATATGAAATAGGAAACTTGTATATGAGACTGGTTGATTAAACCTTAAATGAAACAAACATAGAAGACATATGACTCAACATTAAATTATACCAAAAATACTTTACAAAAGAATTGACACTCTAAAGAAAATTAATTTATCCATTCCATTAAATGTACCATAATCGTGTTAATAATAACTTTAAAAACCAAATTGATTTCATTATTATCTTTCGGACTATAATGGAGAATGATATTATTAAGAACAAATAAAGTCTAGGTCTATATACAGCAAGATAGAATTATGAGTGTGACGAATCAAATATTCACGTCTTATTGAAATACATGCTTTGGAACATTCGTTCTTTAAGTTTAATAAATGAGAAAATCGGAACATGGTTGATGAAATATTTTATTTCTTAAATAAAAAAGTAATTCTATGGCTTAATAAAACGACTACGTGGGGTCTGTACAAACTTGTCTGAAGAAGGTTCATCCATCGCGCAATTGAAGATGTGCTTTTCAAATGACTTAAACCAACATTTTAAATTAATGAAACTAAGTCCAAACCATTGCATTTTTTCATCAAGGGGTGTTGAAGACACACTTGCTCGCTTGATGTGAATGAACTTAAAAAGCTATACTTAAGGTGTACCACTACCATTCATACTCATACTCTACAAAATCTTTGTACAAAGAATGTAAAGTACTAACAGTAAGACAATTATTTGTTCTCAGACTTCTCTTAAGATACCATGGTAGGTTCCATAGGGACATGTTTCACTTGTCAGCTAGAAATAAACGTAGAAATTATAAAGTTTCCTTTTCACACAAATTTAATACATCAAATGATGTGTGAGTTCTTGTAGATTTTAAAAAGTCGATCTATGAACACGTACGAAATGTCAATCTGCTGGAAGTTCTCATCAATGTTCATTGTCATTACAGTTATTGTATTTTTACGTGATAAACCAAAATGTAAACTTAAGTAGACTAGTAATACTCTCACAATACTACTACACTACTTTCACAATATTGTAACATGGGTTTCAAATAAATTTATAATTATTATTTTTTATCGCAAAAGAAATCATTTATATAAACTGCCTCGGTGGCGCAGTGGTAGCGTACGCGACTGCTGTCCATGAGGTCTCGGGTTCGAATCCTGGGTCGGACCAAATGTTTGTATGATCTACAAATATTTGTTTCGGAGTTTAGATGTTTTCTATGTATAATATGTATGTATTTACAAAAAAAAATGTATTTATGTATTCATATCAGTTGTCTAGTACCCATAATACAAGCTCCGCTTAGTTTGGGACTAGATGGCGTTGTGTGTTAGATGTCCGAAATATTTATTTATTTATTATTTATTTATATTCCCGAAAAACTTACTTAGATTTTAATTGTAATTTAAAATCGTCATGCGTCGTCAATCGTCATTGTTTGATCTATAACATCCTTTTCTACCAAAATAGTTATATCCTCATTTTGATGTGGGTGATGTGGATTTATAAGAACAAGAAAAGATGAATCCTGCTCTGAATAATTGAATACATTGCGGTATTCGTAAAAAGGCTATGTGACGTAAATGCAATAACGTAATAGATGCGGCGAAACTTCACGTGACCAGACTACTGGGGTTTTCCTTGCACAAAAATAGGCGAAGCGCCATTCAATGACAAAATCTTCATCCTCATCGAACATGAATATTAAAAACAAATCGTGTCTTGGTTTAAAAATGTTTTCATCTTTATTTATGGAGCTTAGCCGCACTAAGACTGACACAGACACTAAATCGCTGTTTGAAAAAGTTAGTACTTAATACAGGCTATTTCAGGTTAAGGACGTTTTTAATTTTTTTTTTAATGAAATACCTCTTGGAAGACTTAACAAACATACATGAAATGAATACAAAGAACAGTCAGACTCAGAACAACAATTAGTGGTTCTTAGAAAGGTTGTCGCATAATGGGGTTTGACCCACAACGCTCGGCGCAGTGGAAAGCGGAGATATGACCACTTAAATCACTACGACATCCATGCAGTCAAATTTCATGTTTGCAGAATTCAAAAAGATATTTACAAAAATTTTAAGTAAATGAAAATGTCTAGCCAAATCTTTTTGTAACATTCGCATAACTTTGTATTTCTTAGTCAGAGAGAGACGAATTTGGAACGAATTGGCAATTTTTATACTATTCCGCCAAGAGCGTCCAACCGAATACAAGCAGTAAGCTAGATGATTTAGACAAAATCTTTTTTTTATACAACGCAACCAACACCTAAATAGATTGCTTCGGTATCGCAGTGGTACTGTATGCGTCTGTAGTCTGCAACTTCTGTGCTTGAGGTCTCCGGATCGATTCCCAGATCTGACTTTAATGTTTGTATAATCTGCAAATATTTGTTTGAAAGATTACCCAAACTTATTTTGTTTTCTATGCATAATATGTATATATTCACAATATATACAGTAGTAGTTGTTCAGTACCCTAATAACCTTAACAAGCTCTGTACATAACGTTTATATAGTAATGTGATTTAACTTTTCAAATAATTATGCATTTAAATGAACACTGTTCCCATTTATAAATAACTTTATCTATCAAGCATCTTCAAAACGGTGTGAACTGTCAAGACGAAGCTCCTATACACATGTATCTTATTTTAATTATTAGAAGACGATATCAGTAAGCTCATTACACGTAGTAGTATAATTCTTCTCATTATAAAGCTGTAGCATATTCCTGCACAATTGCAGGTTAATTGGAATTAGTCCTGTTGAAATCCTCACTCTTGTACATCCTTATCGTGATCACATAAATTAAAGGAGTAACAGCTTTCCAAGTTATTTTTGCCAGTCAATTCCGAGACACCTAAATATGCACATACTTTGTGCTTAACGCGTTTCTAAGAACTACCTTATTACGTATCTTTTCGAATGCAAATGTAAATGATCCATAGGTGTACCTGCACATTGGTATATCTTTTAGTGGTCACTTATAAAAGATTTCACACGAAATCTCAGAAATTCGTCATAATATTCCGTAACAGATATGTTTGTTCTGCATCAAAGTACGTGTACTAATTACTCCGTCTGTCTATCTGCTACGGTTTCACGCCTAAACTGCTACACCAATTTCAATGAAATTTAAAATAGAGAAACTTTGATTCTTGATAAAAGAGCTCTTGATAAGCTAGTTTTTATTGCTATGACTAATATACACGCAAGCTGAGCCACGACCAAAAGCTGGTAGTGATATATATTAATGTTATTCGAAAACAAAATACTATAGCTTACATAACATCTTAAACGCTTCAGACATTTCATATACAATGTTACCTTTACTGGTCCTCCTGTTAATAATTATCACTACTGTGTTTTATAGGACTTCAATGATCTACGTATATAGACTTAATACACTATCGCTAAATTGCCAATTTGTTACAAACGTTTATCTTTCATCATAACTTTAATTTTTAAAAGTGCTTTATCTCTTAGTTATATTTACTTTTGCATGTCCCAACATTTTATACAATGTAGGAAATGGATGAACACTGATTTAATATCTATAAGTAGTATTCAATGTAAGGCTAACCTCCTGAATGTGATATCCGGCTTAACTCAGTTCTCTTTTAAATTTATAAATTCTGTCTGACATCATCATACATCGCAGTTGCGTGACTTCTCACTGTTCCTTACAGATAAATTTAATCTTTCGTGTACAACAGTAATAAACATGAACACACATAACGAACAACGGATACCAATTGAAGTCATACGGGCCATTTGGTGGAAAACTTTAATTTTGAAGATATTGCAAAAAAAATATTAATGTTGTGAAAGAGGCTGAGGGCCGTGGGCAGAGTCCTCGGCGCCCGCGTGGGCTGAAGCGAATGGCAGCCAAGTGGCAGCAATCACTTGGCGACACCTAACACTCCGTACTCGCGTAGGTGTTTAACGAAACCCGCAATAGAAAGCCTTGACAAACAATTCGTAATTAACAATCGACGACCGATATACTGTTATTTATTATGTCGTTGCGTAGCATCTAGAAGACTTTCATTCAATATGATACTAATGTCACAGTCAGGTCCATCTTGATTAAAATTTACATGAAGAACTCTTTTTGGTAGAGTGACCATCGTTTCGCGTTACTTTAAAAATGCTTTACCAAAAATCATCATACCATATAACATAAAACCTTTTTATAAAATGTCAAAGAACTGTAAGAAATTTGTAACATTAAAGAGAGACAACTCGACGCTAAAACTTTTATAACGGAATTAAGTAACAACACAGCAATAATATTCTTGTGTTGAAAACATAATTTACGTAACAAATTGATAGCTGGCAATAGGCTCAGCGGCCCGCTGACTACTCTAGACTTCAATAATATTTACGCACTACTGTATAGGAAGTAATGCTAATCCGTGCATATGAACATACTAGTAGTGACACAACACTGAGCCTACAAAAGGGCACAGTCCATCACATGCCGATGACATCATGACGGTCGACTTACTGTTACATAGCACCATACGTGATTTGAATAAAAAAACGACATGTGCTGATGCTACTTATAGTCGATGTGGCTTGTGAAAACCATAGAAAATGTTAACAAATATCCGTAAGAAATGCGAATATTTCTAGTAAGCAATGTTTTTGTATACAAACACTTATATTTAAACAAAAACGTACTTTGCAACTCATATACTTTTTGCAACTAAAAACCTGATCGTACGTGGTACGTAATTAACAAGTTAAAGGCACTTGCAGTACATTGTTAAGATGCCTCATATTTAAATGCTAATTTTTCAACCACTGCTGTAGGTAAGGCTTTATCCGCATGGGCAAGCAGGGCGCGAGTGCACACGAACGGTGACACAGCGCTAAAAATAGAGCTCAGGACAGACTCAGTGCCGGGCGACGCCGCACCGGACCTGTCCCGAACACCCCCGTCCCTCTCACGAATCCCCGATGACCCCCATCCGCCATTTTGTTGATTCACAGACCGTAGCGGACAACAACTTAGGTCTAGATGGCAAGGACACCGTAGTCAACTTTGACGCAGGCACCTATCGAGAAAACGAACAACTAATTTAAAAGACATTGAACTCTAGGGTTGTATAAATATGTGTTTAAGTTTAGCGTATAATAGATGGAAATCGCATCACAAAAAGTTTTACCAGTTTATAGTTTCTCTCACTTCTATAAATCTATGGATTTTTAATGATCAAGTTCCAGATAAAAAATATAAATTTATGAGCACATAATATCCTTCCACTAAAAAGGATAATATCATTTTATATTAAAAGTCACAATTTAGAGATACCAATCCATTTAAGTGGCTAGTAACGGTACAGTCAATAAATTATATTTTTTATGAAACAACTTGACTTTATAAAAAACTACTATTTAGTAGTTTAAAATAAATAATAGTGCAATTAAACCTTAAACATTTATAACCACTCTTTATCAAAATTAATTGTTTGTGTCAATATAACCGGAGCTCGCTTAGAGCTATATGGAACATAATTCAAAAACATTTTTTGTGTAAAAGCTTAGACCAGTTTACTTAATTTTGTGATTGACTTTCTATATACGGGACCCTTATAGCAATTTATAGCCGTTTTTTGAATAAATGCAAAAGTAGTATTTTAAGTTATGTATGTACATTTATGTCAATAAAATTTTAGTACTCTAAGTTAAAATTTAAGTATTGTACAATGTACATGAATGTATTGAATAAAACTCTATTTAAGTCACATATACCATATGTATTGCTTATAGCTTTTCATTTTTTTTCTATCCAAGTGGAGATCATTAAAAAATTTCCACTATGGGGATAAGAAAATGCAATAAAAAGGTTTATTAGTGGTTTACTTAATCATATCAAAAATTTATTTTATCTTTTGCATTATGCATTTATGTTTTATTTAATATATACCTGACATGAAAATATTATTTAATTTTTAATATTAAGTATTTATTATTCGTAAGTTGTGAGTAAAAAGTCGTCTACGAGAACATTGCACAAGCAAGGCAGATGGGTAGGCCGCTTGAATTCATCCGTGGCGTGCATTGTTACAAAACCTTAAAAATGAACAATGGATGTTACATGCTATCTTACCATCAAGCAAGACGATGTAAAATCTTTGCAACTAAAGTACATCTATAATTTTGCAGATCAATTATTTACTGTTCGTGTCACTGAAACCCTCTTAGCATACCTATAATAAATTATGGTGTTTGACATATTGATAATAGCAAAAATAGATTAGAAACAATACAAATAAATCTTGATAAAAGTATTAGAATCATCGCTAGATAAATGTCATTTACCGAAAATTTAACTCTCTCAAATTGCTTCACCGGACCTCGCTATGAATTTATTAAATTCAAACCTTACGCACTGTATCCCGATTTAATGTAGATCACCCCACGAAAAGGCCGATAAGCCTGGATAAGTTACAGTTCAGTTCATTTCAGTTGAACTTCATATTAAAAAGTCATAGATTTCTTAGACAACTACAACCCTGTTTGCATCACAATTATACGGAGAAGACTATTATGTATGTACACACAACTTGATCATATCGTTAACGAGTAAGATAACAAATATTCCTTCCTGAACTTCACTGTGAACAATAAATGTACCAAGTGTGAAATAGTTAAAGCAATGTAATAGGTATATTTAAGTCTTATGAAAATTACAAAATATAAATATATTCGATTTTAATACTGGCTTAGCTGAAGCTTTTATTATTTAACCTAGTCTGTTGCAAGTACTTATCCATTTACTTTACATCACAGTGTTATGTTCTTACAAACTTAAAACTGTAATTAAAGTGGCATTTAGACATTTATAATCTGCTAAGGACATGGCCTTTTACAGCACAAGATGATGTCACTCTTTCAACTGGTTTTACTTATTATACGATATGTGTTTTACTAAATACTTGAATTCGGTCACACTTATTCTAAAAAACCTGTACATGTAGGTACTACGTGTCACAAAATAATCTCACAAGAAATGGATGGAATGAAAAAAGTTAAGACCCTGGTCCGCATAAATGCATTAAATATTAGCAGCGTCTTTCAGATAATCTATGTTTTTGTTGTAAGTGTGCTTGTGTTTGTACAATTCCAATCCATTGTTAGAGGGCAACGTAGAGGAGAGCACGTTTCGGCGCGATATTCACAAGCGAAGTTCGCCGGGCCACCGCCACGCTCGGCCAGCATTCCTGGAACTTTGTACCGACGTTTGCCCTTTACGCTGCCAATATTCCCCTTGGATACCAAACTTATTTTTTACTTTCTTATGAACAATTCAGAACAAAACTCTCTTTTTTATCATTACGAAATGGATCTCAATAACAATAGTTGAAGTCTTTTTATTTTTAACACACTATGTACATACATACATATTTTTGAACTAGAAACTTAATTTATTTATTTTTATTTATTTGTCTTTATTGTATACACATAGTAAGAAACGGTACAATAGGAACAGTCACAAAGTATGTATAACAATTGGCGGTTTTATTGCTCTCGGCGATTTCTTCCAGACAACCATAACACGGATATGAGTGTTTCAAAATTTTAAAATTTAGGGTAACTTACATACAGGGAACACATAAAATATACAAATAAAACAAAAAGAAATAGTAGCGATCCATATAACAGTATTGATTTAAATGCCTTGCATTTTTTTGTTAAAAATTTAAACTTAAGGTCTCTACAACACATAAACATGATTAGGTAATCATAATAATTAATAGTTCTTGTTGGCGAACTCTTGTTAATGATAAAATTATAATTAATTATCTGTCTCCAATATTACATCACTGTAAATCTTGCATGCCTTGTACTAATCTTTTCACCATAACAAAGCAATTAGTTGATGTATTTGCGTGCAGCCAGTATCAATTACTTATTCATCCTACCGCTACTGGTTTATCTACGAGTGTCCATCAACGATTCTTGTAATAGAATAAAGATAATTAACTTTCAATAATATAGGAAGGTCTCAAAAGAATGAGATCATTCAAAGACCTCGACTGATGACACAAGACGTGATTAAACAATATTCATATATCTCGGAACAGGATTCAAAGATGGCGTAGGCAATAAGTAAATATAGTACCTATTATTTTACAAAAAAAACATCTAACATTTGTGGTTATGAACTAATACTATAAATAATAAGCGACTTAATAACATAATGACCATCTTCAAATAAAAACATAAAGTGTAGTAATTGTAATAAAACTATTTCATGGAATAAATGCATTAGATATCAATAATACTTTTTTTTTAATCTGTAGATGGATAAAGTCACAAGCTAGAGCATTATAATAGTGGAACATGGCACTATAACTGATCGGTTACCCACACTCTAATGGTAGTGTCAACTGATAACGTGATCCGGCCATTATGTACCGTGCTTGCGGTCCGTTTGTTTAAACACTTCACACAAGTGGTGTATGCAGGCTGTGTTGTCCAAATAGTTTCGTGTAGGTGTGGGCTACGAAAGACGGCCCCGTGCTATATCCACCGACCGCGCTGACGAAATCGCCGCTTACGCAATGCTCTTTGGACGAACCGGTAACATACATAAACGGAGACGATCCACACTTGAACGAATTACATTTCTATGAGTTCACTTACTTTAACAAATTAACAGTTTGTCACATGTTCTAGGACTCAGGTGCAAGTATTTTATTAAAACTTTTTTCAATTCATAAACTAGTTTCGTATTCAGCGCAATTGGTAAATTATCACAGGGTAGGTTATACAAGTTCGCTTAGACTATCAGTGTCAATAACGCCTTACAAATATAGACATAAATTAATTCAATTGATTCTAAGCCAAACTCTGGCTTTTAGCGGACCTCCCCTGTTTAGCTCACTACAACGAAACCATAAGAAAGGGTTATCATTTTGGCAGTCTATATTACTTACATAGACTTGTTTTACTTTGTGTTTTTATGTGTTGCACTGTTGTGTCTATACTACTTTTAATGAATTAGGTGTCAATAGATTCATTGCTTAAAATCTCGATTTTTATTAAGGCCCGAGTGGCATTGGCTTTAAAAATCTTATGAAAAGTTGTTACCTAGTTGGGTGATAGTTTTTTAAACTTTTTCTTGTTACCTTAATTAAAAGAGAATACTGTTCATACTGTAATTTTTTCATCTACAAAAAATGCTAATAAATAACAAAGCAAACTACGATTATAAGCACGGTTATAACAAATTGTTCAATATTAATAACGATAACTGTTAGTAGTAATTAGAAAAGAATAAGAGTTACGCTTGACACATTTTGACATGCCTACATGCACAGTTCGTTTGCTGTTACTAACTTTAATAATTCATTGGCAGAAACTGCCAGACAAACGCTAATGCTCAAGGTTGTCACAGCGTAGAAGATACGCAAACAAAAATCGAAACAAAGGTCACATTGAAAACTCGTTAAACTCATCGCGGACTCTCAACTCGACCGAAAGCTATTAAATCAGAAGAACAACATAAAATAAAATGTGTGGAACATTCTTTGGTTTTATTTCTGTAACAACCTGTTGCCAAACTCTGCTTGGTATTCAGCGACCATTGTAACATGAGAATTCTATAACGGATCAAAGCAATTATACTATCTTTTTATAACCTTTCATAAAATGGATGGAATGTTACAAATAAAAATCAATAAGTTTGATGTCACGATTAATTATTACAAGAAAATCGTAATAATCAATACCAGGAAAAAAGCTGTTATAGGTAAATGTTCTGTGCCTAGATGTTTCTGTGGTTTTGGTTTGGAACTTTACTCAATATTTGTTATTACCAAACCTGCATAAATACATAGAACTGACGAATTGTAATAAAGGCACATACTTAGACCTAACCTATGTATATGTATGTATAACCTGTATTAGATGTATTTATTACCTATGTATGTCATGGACTGTAAGTCAATAGTTATGGTGTATAAGCAGCGTACAAAACGGGTCAGTTAAGGTGCAATGGCCGCTGCAATCTGTCCGTAATTAGTCTAGTCTGCCATAGGAACAGCACGCTGTTTTGCGGACGACAGGCTGAACGAGATTTCTTTTAATAAATTCTCACGACAGCGTCAAAGCATCCTTTCTGCTTCGTCCGCATTTGAGTATGTTAAGTGACTAATTATATAATATACAAAATATATGTAGATACAAAATCAAATATTCCAAAATGGCGACAGTCTTTTTGTGGAATACCTCTTTTCTTACATCATTTTAAAATATATATTTAAAATACGACTACCCTATTTATTATGTAACCAATCTTGAGAGTTACTTCCGGTGTCAAGCTTATAAAAATTTAAAAACAATAATTATAAAACCAATATTGCAATCATGATCAAAAGTTGAAATTCAACTTTTCAAATATGGTTATTTTACACAGATTAATATACTTACATATCCGTAACTAGGTAAGTAATGTGACACACTTTTGCTAATAATATTTCAAGGCAGCACAATCTGTGATATCACAAATAAATAAAATATATAAATAAATATATTGTAAATCTGACACACAACGTCATCTAGTCTCAAGCTAAGTAGAACTTGTGTTATGGGTACTAAACAACTGACATAAATAAATATTAACTTTTTTTTGGAAACACATACATTACATACGTAGAAAACACCCAAACTCCGAAAAAATTATACTTTGATCTTAAAAAAATGTTGTCCGACCCGGTAATCAAACCCGAGAACTCAAGCATAGAGCATACATACATAGCAGTCGCATACGCTACCACTACACCAACGACGCAGTTACATGATTTTGGCTTTTATCTCATCCTAATTTCAACATTTTTCGGGAACGTAATCGTTTTCAGACAGTACCGACCTACTTGTGAGTTATAACCCTCCAATCTGTAAGTTTAACTACGTAATCAGTCAAGATCATTATCATTATTTAGTAAGAAATATAATCACTTCAGTAGGCATATAGATATATTTGGCATAACATTTCAAGACTTTAAGAACCAAGTCTTACTGACGATTAACATGTAAATAACTGGTGTCCTTAAAGACATTCATTTCCTTACTCTTTGGACAACCTCTATAGATAGTGAGTGATTTTTTTCTTAATTCAGTACACGATTGTACACTTAGATTAAGACTTTTACTGTGTTTTATTTTGTACTTACGAATGTTTTAGTGCAACTACTGCTGGTAAACCATTAAATATCATAAAAAAATATAGATATTGCACTTGGACAACCCTGGTAGTAACGCAGGTAATGAGATTGAATACAAGTCACAATATGTTACAGGGACACTATATGCTTGTTATTACCTGTTCAAGTTCATACGTGATGAGATCACGTAGCGTCATACTCAACTATGTGAAAATAATCACACAAGTAATAAGCTAAGGTAGAAATTAATTCCTTATATGACTATTATATCTATAAATATTAACTTGGTTCATACTTTATTTACACTTTCGATGGTCGGCACTTAATGGGACTTGTTGAAATAAATTCTAGAATTAAACTTATACTTGGATTAAGTACTATTACTAAGTTTTGACAATGCCGTCAGAAGAAACCGGTCAGGGTTAAAGTCAATAACATAGTAAAATAAGTACAAGTGAATTTAATTACAGAATGTATTGGTTTACTCGCTTCAAAAGCTTAAAAAGTCCTGCAATAAAATGTGTTCAAATTTTAACACAGTTTAAAATACGCTTTAAATATAGTTTTTATCTATTATTTGAGTCGCTTTTATCCCTCTTTTCTCATCAATGAGCTATATGCCACGACAAAGCGTTTCATAAGATAGCTGGTATCCATTGATAATAAAACTTTATATGAATTTATGTATTAAGGCTTAATACAGTAACAGATTAATTGATAGTTACCCCAGCTTCGGATAAAGTTTTTTAAGATAAAAGTTGCTGGTAAATACTTGTATTTCTGACATACATTGTATATATGACTTGTGAAACAGAAATCCTTAGTTATTTTACAGATAACTAACATAACAGACTTTACAACATATGATGAAATTGGCTCTTACGTATTAAACCATGTTTGTGAATTTAAAAAAAGGCAGTATGACTAACTAACTTAAGTCAGATCCGAATACTTTCTGACGTAATCCTATGGGTACATTTTAACACAACATATACTATTTAGGTAGTGAATACAAATTGATGGCGCTTATCATCGGTGCCGTTAAAACAATTGTATGTTTTTTAATTCATAGTGATAGAACTACATAGTCTGGAAACATTTTAGCGTTCCGTATCCAAAGGATAAAAACGGGACCCTATTACTAAGACTCCGCTATCCCTCTATGTACCCATCTGTCCGTCTGTCTGTAACTAGTTTGTAATTTACAGATAGTGTATTTTTGTTCTGCTTTAAAAACAAATACTGAAAACAGAATAAAATAAATATTTTAAGGGGGTCTCCTATATCTACAACAAACGTCATTTTTTCGCCGTTTAGTACTCGATATTAATAAGGGCAATAGGTGGATGCTTATAATGTATAGACAATGGTACGATATCCTTCTTGCGCAAGCCTAAGGCCGCGTTTTCGAAGTCAGCTGGGAGCGGAGCGACAATTGCGTAAACGATATTTAGCCCCCGTATGCTCAGTAAACTAGCCTCTCGATAAAGGTCTGTCGTTGGATACCAAATGTGTTTTAAAAACATAACTTTGAGGATGGACCTCTGCGCCCTTTCCAGTGATAACAGATGCGTTGCTGGTGGTATTAGATTACCTATACTCATTTACTTAAAGGAGATCATATAAAGCACAATACATCAACTAAGCGAACAAAATCACAAGTAATAAAGATGATTAAAATGTTTTAATAGCAACAAATAATTAAAATATAAATTATTAATAATTAAATAAACTTGAAAAAAATACATCATTGACAAACTTAAAAATTACTAGGCATAGGTGATTGCTAAAATATTTTATTCCATCCCTATCTGTCATCCCACACTCATGCTCACCGCTCGTACGCCGCTCGTCACCCGCTCGTCGCCCGATCGTCGCTCCGCTGTTTTCATGAACACTCTTATACAAGTCTATACATTTGAATGTGTTGCCTGCTCCGCTCCCGCTCCTGCTGAGTCCGTGAACGCGGCCTAACTCGTACTTGACCAATTTCTTTTTACTTTTTAACATAGCTATTAGCAAAGTCGTGTGCTTCTCTCAAGAGTAGGAAAGTCTCCTCGTTATTGCATCATTTTTAATTGATGAATAGCTCCTTTGGTTGTAGCGTAATATTATGTATCCTTAGCTCTTTCGATAAAAGGGCTATCACAATTTTTTTCTTCAAATCGGTCCACTTGTTTCTGATTCGAATTTGTGAGTTCAACAAAACAAACAAACTTTGCAACTTTATAACATTAATGTAGATTTTTTTCTTTTACATATAAATAACGTAAATATCTTTAAATCTGTACGGATAAAACAGAAATAACCTCCGAACCTTACGTGTTTCGCCCGCACGCAAGAACTCGATTCACAGCTTTTTTACTGCAACTCGCCATTCTAGTTCTAGATAGATATTGAAACGAAACTAGCATCCTCTTACGTCATTTACATAAAAAAAGTAATGGATTGATACGTTAGACTCATATTATTCAATATCATAAAGAAGATCATGCATTTATTATGGAGTTACTGGTTTTTAATATAATTGGTCAACTCCTTTCGTTCGAACTCGTTAGCAGTAATATATTATTTGAGCAACGTCAGAGAACCGCTTTGTTTCGTATATAATTTTAATTATTTTATAAATTTGAAGGTGTGGTTGCTGTCCTTTGTAGTTTACGTTTTAAAGTCTTAATAACAGTTACTGAATCGATAGGTATGTATTCCTAATATGGTTCTCAAAATTCAGGTGAGAGAAAAAACTAACGTAAATAAAAAAAAGCAGAACGAAAAACTCTATCAATTAACATTAACATTTAAAAAAGATCTGATAAAAATATATCTTGTTGAAACTAGCTCGAAAAAACGTTATCGTTGAAAGGAGACAGAAAAAAAAAATATTACAAAATGTATAAAATATATGGACCTACCAAAGTTACTCTAGTCTGCATGACGGAAACCATGATCAGAAACCAATCCAGGAGAAGAGTAGGTCACCATACTAATTGCGAATCCAGACAATGCAACAATGATCGTGCCGACCCTTGCATGCTGAAATTACTGTCTTAATTCTTTACTACCTTAAAGAAAATAATAATTGTATATACCTGAATATACCTGTACCTATTGGTAAAGGCGCAAACTATCCACGACAGTTTCTTTCTTTTTGCAAGTTTTCTTTCTCTTTGCAGTGATGGTACTGCAAAGAGAAAGATAACTTAAAGCAAACCCCATACCAATCCGTTTGCCCCGCATGGTATAGTAGGCATCGCCCCTCTCGGTGGGAGGCGCGGGCACATAGAGTAAAGTACTCGAGTTCGAAGATCTCGAGTACTCCTCCACTGTAAATCTCCACTGATGTCATCTCCGCTGAATGCCTATGTTCATCAGTAGACCGACCCCAAAGCAATCTTGGGATCAATAAAGGCTAGGAGTAGTTTATAATAATATTAATTAACAAAAGTAGTTCGTATTTTTATTTGTTCATTCAAAACAAATTTATTATAAACAGCTTGACATTATGAAGCAGGTTTATGTCAGCTTGACATTATAAATCAATATGAATGTTTCTTGTAAATAATTTTCCTGTTTGAATGTGCTTTAGATGAAGGCAGTCTGGACCAAATATTCTACAATCGCCCTCATAATAACCCATCCTCAGACCTCTACTCTTATTTATCAAAATCAAAAATTCCCATGCCTATAAACTTTCAATCCCTACTAAGATTAGTAGGGGTTGAAATCATTAAGGCTTGAAGGAACTTAGGAGATTTAAAGGCTTACATCTCTTAAGCTCCTTCAAGCCTTAATGATTTTCATTCGATGTAATAACATCAAAGTTTAGCCTACGTTCCTATGAATGTTATTATGTTGATTTGTGTGTGTACACACATATTTTATTTATTTGTGCTTGTCCTTTTGTTTCAGTTCACTAACCATGACAAAAAGCCTCACATTTAGTCCACTGCTAATTTGGGAAAATTTCGGATAGCTGCAAAATTGTTCCCTGTTCCCTTTTAAAATTTTGTTCACAAACCACGTATTCCCATTCCACTTGACATTGGCAGAATTGTCAACACCGGCACAGTTTGTCACTTCTAAGAAAGAAGTTCTTAGAAATGACAAACAAACTGTGATTTCTTAGAAATAATTGTCCTGCTATGTTAAAGTAGCTGGACATAGGCCATTTATTGATGGGTTCTGGTTTTCATTCTGCTTTGGGATATAAACCAACAACAGCTTTATTTGTTTTTATATTAGCAATATATCTAGTTTTATTTAAAATAATCGTATCTCTTACCGTTTCTAGAATCTTTTTCATCAAGAAATGAAGGAATTAGAAGTTTCATAGGTCGTTTCATCATAGTCATTAATAACTTGTTATAATAGTCCACTACTGGATACTTTCGTTTATTTGTGTTACAGCAGTAGAATAGTTGAATAAGCCAAGTTACTACCTAATTACATTTTGCCGGTAGTTGTTCATCCTCTGATCTCAGTAGTTCGATTGTTTTGTTCGGTGTTGGACTACGGACACTAATTTAGTCTCATTACTTCGGTTACGAAAATCATGCCTATATATATCACTTATTTAATACCCTACATGTCGTCTATTCTTAATTCCCTTCTGATGTCATCGTGTTTTTATTTTTAGTTTGCTTTTTTATTGCGTATGCGTATTACGAAACGATTTAAGCCATGCAGATCCATTAGTTTATTGCGACGATTTAGGCACAAAAAATATACTGTAACATTGTTTTGTAACCACCAAGCGCTAATTATTTGTGCAATTTATATTCATTACAATTTTTTTATAAATGACAATAAATATTGTTAAGCTGAGGTACCCTGATAGTCTAAAAAAAGTACTCCAAGTTACTCCTTATATTATCAGCTATTTGCCAGTGAAAACCCCCGTCAAAAGTAGTCTAGCCGTTCCAAAAATTTGCGGAAACAAAGATAAAGACAGACTAACAAAAATTTAAAATTAATTCTTTGATGTAAATACCTATTATAATTTCATATGCATTTAGTGAAAAGATGTCAATTTGTCTTTTTTAAAAAGTACAAACAGACACTTCAAATTAATTTATTTGTATACATGACAGACTCTAAAAGATACAAGTATAAACGTGCAAGATACAAGAAAAATACAACTCTTTTAATTCGATTTTTTGTTTTCTATGATTCTACCGCAGCTAATATCTAACGGTGACCATAACTTTACAATTTACCGTGGGTATCTGCTCACGACCAGCCATTATAATAAACATGTTACCCATGTTTTCTCTTGTTTCATATATTTTAAGCAACTTTACTTATGGTATGTCGTAACATTTAGGAAGTTTATGATATTACCGTTCTGTTCATACCTCAGATTTTAAGTTTGAGACTGCTACTAACATCGCCAAAGCTAAGATTGCTAGAACTTACAGTTTTAGTATAGTTGGAATAGTCTCCTTTCAACTTGTTGACCAACCACTGAACCAGTGGGAACAATCAAGCGGCAATTTAGTATCATTTCTTAGAAAATCCCAGACGCGTTAGCTTTATGTTAGCTTTACATATCATGCATTTTAAGCATGACATCAGCGTCTCGCGCTTCGCTGCCCCTAACAATAAAATATAAATTCGTTCCGTTCCACACGACGCTGTAAAAACTCTTGAAATTAGGCTCAGCTATTAAATACCTACATTATTCGACGTATGTTTTTTACTTACATTAACTTTGTGTTTTCGCGCGTCAGACACTGAATATATCATCTGCAACTTAGATGAAATATTTATCCTCTATAATTTAAAAGGTACATGTTTTTATTCCATTATATATATAATACTCATTTTTGACCTTCTCTCTAAACGTCTAAAGTTGAACTTTGTGAGATACGAATGTTATCTTGTCTATCTATATATATATCGTTTCTATCCACAAGTTAATATAAATAAAAAATTCAGTACACATTTTATATATTTACTTAAAGTAGTTATAGTAGTAGTATGCAATAAGAAGTCCAACTCAAGAGTATGTAACACGACAACAAATATTTTTTATATACGCTTGTTACTGGTGGACCAACCGCATCCAATCTGCATGCACAAGCATTAACAATCGTCAACATTCCGCATAACAAGACACCCATTACAGTAGAAAATTATTTTGAGTAGATTCCGCAGCAGCGCTTGACCCGACTCGGGGTAGGAACTTCGTGGACGTAACCATATTTATCTTACATACCAACATTGCCCACTTACAAATGCCGTTTAAAAGATTTTTCAAATTGCCGTGTGTACATTTTTATGTTTTAATATTCGCTAAGTCTGCCTGTCTTTCTAACCTTTCATCCGTAACTAAACTCAGAACATCAGAATCAATAAGATTCAATAGTCTCCACTACATGACACAGGCCACTCAGCAACAAAGTTTTGATCCACGCTGGCCAGATGGATACTTACAGAATTTGTTTCCAGCTCTCCTTCTCCTTACAGTGATATTGTCTTATGAAACCCATGGGACGAGTTGACACTCCGAATTTTTATTCCGTTACAACATGCTTAGAGTATATTTGACTGCCTCTGTGGCGCAGTGGTAGCGAATGCCACTGTTATGCTAGAGGTCTCGGGTTCGATTCCTGAGTCGGACCAAATGTTTGTATGATCTGCAAATATTTGTTTCGGAGTTTGGATGTTTTCTATGTATATATTTACAAAAAAAAAGTATACAAGTACTAATATCAATTTTCTAGTACCCATAGTACAAGCTCTGCTTAGTTTGGGAATAGATGGCGTTGTGTGTTAAAATGTCTGAATATATTTATCTGATTTTTTTAATATTAATCACGCCCACAAACAGTAATAGGCGTAGGTATTTTTTCTCTTGACGAGACGTGATGTGACGTGAGGAATAGGTCGTTACAGGATCATTTGAAAAGTATTGAAAACGCATGAATATTTTTCAGTGAATAGTGTTTAGAGTCATATGTCCCAATATAATCTATGCTAACTTAAAACATTTAAAAGGTTATAACGATGGCGCAAGTGTACATATCGCTCAGTGCCAGAGAGTAAGTTCTGTTGATTTAAGAGTATGAGTCTTCTAACCTATAAAATATAGTTATCAAAATTTTGTGCACAATGCCCAAACCTTTAAACAAACTAGATGAATGAGTAATAAATATATATCTACCTACAACCAATAATTATGGAAATGATAATCATTATTATCTTGTAATTGTCAAAGCATGATTTCATATAATCACCTACACTCTCAAAGGATACTTTGATATTCTAAAAGCTAACAGAGAAAACTAAATACTCAAGAAGTTAAACTGACAATTGTTTCTTTATACTGGGTAACAAACAGTTATGTCAAATTTACAACCGTACCGTGTATGACCTCAATACATTCATACACTTTACGGATCTTAAGATTACTATAATTTATGCAATGGGTATAGTACAATTATTTCAGAAAAAACAATAAATGCAGTTATTACTAATATTTTATAATTTCTATTGATTGATTTTCTATGAAGCAGTTATGATTCAATATTATGTTACTAATTATAATCATCAACAGACCTTAATAGTTCACTGTTGGATATAGGCCTCTCCCGAGAAAGGAGTTAATTATTTATCATTAAATATTTAACAAAACTTATATTTTTTCTATACATTTTATAAATGACTTACATGACTTACGAATAAGACCGGATGATGACAACATCATAGTAGCATTAGCTTTTTAATTGTAAAAATATAGTTACCTAGATCTATCAATCGCCTCGACTGCACGATTCTGTTAAGTGATTAGTGATGATGTCACCAAAGCAAACGCAGCCAGTCGCAAGGTCAAAAGTAAGAAATGCTTTGATTCAACACACGACACTGCGATTCGTCCACATGATTGTGTGTGAAGGACCTCGACCGCTATTTCGCGAGCTTGACGACATCGCCGGTCCAAACAAGATTAAATTGGGTGTTAACTTAGTTTTAAAAGACTTCAAGACTTTTTAATGAGCCGCATGCAGATAATCTTAAAATTTTACATTTTTACGGTTTTCGCCATAAGCTCAGCAGATCTGATATTAAATAATTATTTCAAAACAAATACCCAGTACCGTTAATATAATGTAGAGGAGGTAAGCTAGAAAAGTTCATATTTGATAAGAACTTTTAATATTTTCAACACATTATTCCATAATTGCATTATTTTATTTTTATTTATTAACTTAATGCACATGAAGTACAAAGGCGGACTTAATGCCATTAGGCATTATCTACCAGTCAACCTACAGGTGTTGCAGAAATATGATGCGGTAGGTGCAAGGACAAAATTTTGAACTCGGACTAATAGCAATTATGCAGATACTAGATAAGCATATACAATTATACTACATATATAACAGATACACAATATACACAAACATACACATATAAATACATACGCACATATATACATACATACATACACATACATACATACACATAAACATATATATACATAAATAGACGGGTATTAGCGTTGAGACTATACTGCCAATTCACTCAAAAGAAGTTCACGAACACACGTTCACGTTTAGAAAAATATATGGATAATTCAATTAGCGATTAAACGAAACTATACCACTCTCATCATCAATAACCCATAGCGTCCCAATGCTGGGCTCGGGTCTCCGCTCAGGAGAGGGTTAAAGTCATACGTACCCACGCTGGCCGAGTACGGATTCGGGACAGACAAGACAATGTTGTGGCTACGTCTTGCCCGTGGATGTTTTTAAGCTGCCTAAAGACTTCCAACTAAGCTTCACGACTGTTATCCTGGGAAAAAAACCGGATATGGCTGGTTAACGTGACCTCCGAATCACGGAAACGCTCATGGTATTCTGCCATCAGCGGTCACTTATCATATACCACTCTAGTCAAAATTAATTTGCTAATATAACGAATTTTAAAATGCATTAAGCTAATTTGGAAGGTTAACGAACATGTCTTTAAGTCTTAACCATATATTTAATTTTAAACAGCTAAAGGTATCATGAAGAGGATAATGAATATTATTAAAATATAAGCACTGACCAAATGACCTACCCATTATGTATTGAATAAAGATGCACATAGTAACGACTGCATTATTTTTTACATGTTTTGGTTCATAATAATTCCATCGTAAGTACTAGTTATTTATAAAATACTAGTTATTGGTCATATTGCTTTATTCGCGTGATTATCTTTTTTGGTATTAGGAATACGAAATAACTGAAAATGACTAACCTCCATATAACCGGTCATAAATCATTTATCATTTAGAGCGTAAAATTTACAAAAACGCTCCTTTAATAGGTGCTTATGACTGAAAAAGCCTCAGTGATTTAGGCTCTGCGTTGAGGCATCGTTCACTTAGGTCAATAATTTTAAGCAATTGTGTTGATAGACCTTAGAGGATAGGATCCTGTATTATGTGTAAAATTGCTGGACTCATTCTTATCTTACATTCCGAATCGTCGTCAGTCAGTCACGATGGAAGATTGTTCCTCTGGCTGGTGTTGTCTCGATGCTGGCGTCCCCCAAGGCGATATTCTTTCAACTCTTCTCTTTTCAATCTTCATTAATCTCATCACGTTAAGACTTCAGTGTTCCAATCATCTGTTTACTGATGACTTACAACTATATTATCAAACTGAGTTGTTCGATGTATCATTCGCAGCATCGATCGTAAATAGTGACCTGGCCATTAAACACAAGTCCGATATATTTGGCGTATCGATAAATCCGAATAAATGTCAGGGTATCATCATCGGAAGTAACCGAATCGACTGTGGTGACGTGTGCTACTTTGATCTGAATGCAGATCTGCTCAACAAGAGTGACCGTCTTCTCAACAATCGAATTTAATTCGTTTTAAACTTACGGAAATATGATCACGTCTGAGCAATCGGTCTCATTTGAAGTGGCTTCCGATTCGCCAACGTAAACAGATATGGGCATTAACTACCCTGTACTTTTCGCTTTTCTCTTCAATCTTTCCTTCCTACTTTTCTGATGACACAGTTCTGTCGGTTCATGGTGATAACTGGCAAAGCGCACTTCATATAGCTGAAGAAAATTAAGAATAGGTTATGATTTGGTTAGGCAATAACTTGTTGACTCTCAATCTTTCCAAAACTGTACAGTTACCCGTCTATTTATAGTCTCCCACCTCGAATATATTGGACTCACTTGTTCTTAAAGATCATACATCCACTTGCACAGCTAGTTCTAATCATTCACCTACAACACCTTGTGATTATCCTCGACTTTTAAGGAGTGAATCAACAAAATACCTAGGTTTTTTGCTTGACAGTTCACTAAATTGGAAGCCCCAATTTGAAAATCTAACACTCTAATATTTAACTTTAAAAAAGTAAGATGCTCTGCCAGGCTAATTCCTCTATAGCTTGAGCACTCCTGCCGTGAACATTTTCCTTTAAACAACGGAACGATAACAGCTTTACACTAGTCTTCTGGTACTCAGTTGTCCCGCCAGAATTTATTAAAAAGCCGGTATAGCAGTTTAGCTAGCGACCTACCCCCTTTTCAAAATCTTATTCGACACTCTGTCATACCCTGGAGCAGTTCCAGCTTTCATATCTTCATCGTCCTTAATATTTCATCCATCATGTTATAGTGCTTGATAATTTAAAATAATGTTCCTAGCTTACATTAGTATCTACTGATAACTATTATAAGGAAGATTAATAAAAATGTAAGGGTACAATTTTTTTTCTTCAAACTCTTTGACAACTGAACCTATGTCTTAATACCTACTTATTTGAAAAATCACAAGCAGCAACATTTGAACCCAAAATAGAAATAGTACTATAGAAAACACCCAATTGTGGAGAAGTTGGGCTCTGATTGGTCTGTTTGAATTGGATCAACAATAGCTGTTGCGGATTTGTATGAAAATGATGTAAATAGTTTTTAATTCTGATCAAGAATTACTTACCCCTCTGATTAGAATTCTTGATCAGAGTGGAGCCACATTTGTACACAGGAATGTACATCTGATAAACAAAAGGTGGTGCTAATCAACAATTGCCAACGGATCAACAATTAACTGACGCTACATCGCGTTTCAAATTTTGGAACATATTTTCCTAACGATCAAGTTCAGTGCCTTACAAAATGTACTTACGTTTAAAACGTGTTATTTTAAAATTATGAGCAGTTCACTGTTGTGAAAAGAAACTAAAAGTATAGTCTGACTTATAGAAAATCTGTGCAAAGAAATTAATAAATAATATTGAATATTAAAAGAATACATTTCAACTAAGAGGACCTAACTAGAGATCTAGAGGGTTTAACGTGCGCCTTCGTGACAGCTGAACAAAAAAAACGCTTGCGAAAAGTGATGATGTATGTATGTACGTGAATTTAAAACAACATAGCTGTTGTAATCTTAATGTTGCTCTCCATACGCTTGAGTGGAAGTGTAGGTAATCGAATACCTAAAATTTCTATTCTAGTTTTAAATTACTTTCAAGTGCTTAGCTTACCGCATTGGATTATCCTACAAAAAAAACAGAACTAGATTGAGTGTTTGAGGTACTTTTAGTTCTAGTCAGTTCACTTGTAGTTCTGTTAAAATTGCGGACTGGTCACCAAATAACGTGGGACTAATCAAATTATCCCATAACGGCTGCCGGCCCTAATTACCTATTCTACATGTATTATCTCATTATGGATCACAATGATAAACCACGGTGTACAGCTTTTACAGCCAGACACTTATAAGAAAGTATTTATGTCATTCGCCTCATTCTATACATTATTCTTTATTCACGTTGAATAATAATTCAGATTTATGACCGCAGTTAAGTCTTGCACACGCTCCGTGAATGTTCATTCGTTCATATAATTATGTAAAAGTTGCTAATAAAAATACATACATATTTCATAATATTCCATCCACTGATTCAGGTTTCAACGAGTTAAGCCGACCAACGCCCTAACGCGGGCCTGATGAATTGGTAAGGAGCCTATATTGAAATGGTCATTATTCCATTGAACAAAAAACATGAATGTTGTAAAATGGATTTAAAAAAAGATAGTTTGTACAGATTAAGTGTTCTAGAAAATGTCTTACGCATGAAGTAAGTATAAAAAATTGTTAAATACCCATCATCATCATCAACTGCTTTTAAATGTACATGGTACATGGGCTTGTCCTTAGAAATAAGACTTTGAATCTACTGTGCCACTGGTGGTTTAGGGTTTGTGTCAAGATTGCCTTCCTTTTTACAGTACCGTTTTCCTACTTAATTTACTCTCATACTTTTACGACACTCACGAGATGAATATTGGTAGAGACATTCCATATTCTTAATCCAATTACACGCTGATACGTAGGTACGTAATCATATTATAATATTAACAGCAATCATGTATTTCTTTTGTTCTTACCTTGTGGTTTATTTATTCTTAATATATAAGATGCTAACCCATTTTGATTATCAAAGAAATACTATGAACTCGCGTTGGGTTTTCTACCGGTTTCTTGAGAATAAAGACAACGACTATTAACAAAACATTTACGGTTCGACACGCATGGAAACATTACAAATTTAGTGACTACAATTGTGGCCTCAACGAGTTTCCGATATGTTGGTATAGTGATTATTTTGAAGGTCTCTCATTTTTTAAGTATTAATTGTCATATGGAATGATGATTGAGTGTAGTGCCTAGGTTGTTTCGATAAATTATAGCCACAGAATAAATACAATCTCTTCTTTCACAAACTATTTTGGATTGACGGCAAATTTCAACCACAAACTTCCTTTGTAAAAATTACTGGCCATAAGTGTAATTTTTTTTGCGGGAAGTTTTTCATGCTATGATTATCTATGATAATAAACAAGGGTTAACTTCAAGAAATCTCAAGAAAACTTACAGTGCAGTCGATCGAAAATTATGCGCGTACATACATTTTTGTGATTCATTTTTAATTATATGGACGTTTTTTTGCTTTAAATTTGTTCCATAGAACTATCTCATTGTCATATGATAAATAATTATATCTGGTTATGGGCGATTCGTGATAATATAATAGTTTATCTTGTTGGAAAAGTGTTGTTGATACCTGATGATCCGATTGCATCTATCTTCTAACAAAATCTGAATTCGTATTCAAGATATGTATTTTGAAGCAGTTGATAAATGTTAACTTTAAGACTTATAAGATATATTTGATTCAAATTTTAATTAAATGTATTCATCCTCTGCTATTTTGACAGTTTCGAGTGCCTTCATAATTAATATTCTATTTTGAACGCATAAGGTTAAGATCATATAAAAAACCTCATTTATAAAATTTAATAGGTCAAAGCTACCATGCATATTGATTAAATAAACGAATCAAGCTCAGATATGTATAAGGTAACATTTTAAATATCAATTTAAGGTGCTTATTCATTCATACAGTTGAAATCATGAACATGCATGTAACGACAATAGATACAGGCTATTGTAACCAAAGTAGAAGTCCAGCTCCTAGTAATGACCGCAAGCATCATTCGTTCAATGGAATCAGGGTAACGGATAATATAAAAAAGTAAATTGAAAAAGTTAATGTCACCTACATAAAAATTTGGTTCCGTACGTAATTTCGAACAAATGAAAAAAGGAACCGTAAATGATTCAGTCCTATTTTTGCATTTGAACTCAAAGGTGGTTCGTTATACATTCTGAGACTGACTAGTTGATGCAGTCGAGCACTTTACAGAAGCACTTTTCCTCCTTAGGTATTCACAAACTTCCAGGATGACCCCGCGGCAAGCTGGCTGTGAAAATAATTGTCTGGATACTATCTTTCACTCCAGGACTACGTATGTAGTTGGTTGTTTTCTCCACTTCAAAGTATTTTTCGCATATAAGCCTATCGCGTTAACAGTGAATAGATGTCTATGTAAAACTAAATGACCCTTCATGTTTTTACCCATAATCGTGATATTAATCCTGTAACACTAAACAGTCTGCGACTTGACTGAAATTCTAAAAACTCGAAGAAAAAAGCGTCATGTATCCATACAGATGTAATTTGATGTAGTACTCCGTGTACACATCTATGCTGTACATTATGTGCTGTACTTAACTTATTAGACTGTATTGTGAACTTTATTATTTTAAAACAAAGCATATTGAACCTTGTGTAAAAAATGACAAGGTTTAATAACAAAGACTTCATCAAAAAGGTTAATTCGTATTAATTGGTCATCGATATTATTAAACATTTAAATTGCATTGGAACTAACAGATGATGAAACACAAATGTTAAAATCTATTTAATATAAATCTCGTGTCATGTTGTTGCTTACGATGAACGCCAAAACTATCTAACCGATTTTCCTGTTTTTTTTGTGTGTTTTGCTGTCGTGCCTAAAACAAAATTATTAACACCACGCTCAGATCTCTAGAGCCGAACATGATTGAAAAGAGACGCAAACAAAGTTGCGTAGGTCAGCTAGTTATATTATAATTTTATCTCATAACCTTCCTTTATAGATTATTTACATTATTGATATTTAAGAAATAAATATTTTAACTAGTTTTAATTCAAAACAATATTTTAAATGCCTTATGCAGCTTATATGAATATATATTACTAAATTGAGAATTTAAAAGGCTTTAAAAATATAACCTTCTAATATTTACAGACTTAGCTTTATTGTATTAAAAACGAAAAAAAAAGAATGTTTATTTAACTGTATGGTGTGACTGGTCCTTTATACTCTACGTACCCATAGCTAAGATGAGTATCTTGGCCACGAGTGCACTGACCACGACCCGAGATTAGCCGTGATCACCATTGCCAGAATTTGATCCACTTCGATTCATTTCTATTAAACTAAGAGTATCTTAAGTATTAACTACGGTTTGTTTTTCTTTACATGTAGTGAAGACATAATGATTTATAAGGATCCATTAAGTTTATGTTTGTTTCAACAGTGGGGATAAAAAAGTCGAAATCGTTTTTGTTATTTTTCCTAATGTTAATAACTATGAATCTACTTTTTATATTAACAACCGTGTCTGTTGTTAACTCATTTTTAATTAATACACTTTAGTTGCAATCAAATCAATTATACACAATTTATTGAAGAATCAAAAACGAATAACAATACATCACGAAAACCAGACTCAATTTCGTACAACATCAACAATATTTTAATTGTTCAATTAAGCTTTACAATAGTATCAAACTATTTATGATGATACAGTTTTAGAATTAGATAATTTCGTTAGTAGGAGATTAATTAGGACGATATAAAACTACATAACAAGTCATAAACATTAACTTATACTTAATGATATATATAAAAAGTTTATAGTATCGTATAAAAAGTAACACACATAATGTTTATCGAGACTAGCAGTAGAATCAAAGTGCGGTTCTCGCTCCCTCGTCTAAGGGTGCATGACCTATTAAAATGTAACCTCGAATACCACGTCTCAGAAGAATGAGTTCTTAGTCGGTCGGTTTCCTCCAATGGGCGAAGAATATTCATGAGTATCTTCTACTCAGGTAACAAAAAGAACCTATGTTTGTAATACGCGCGAGTACTTGATCAAACCCCGTTGATGTCTTTTGTAACGCGGACAATAAACATTGTCGCATCCTACATACATTCAATTCTGAAAGCCATGTGAAAATCAAAATATTCAGTTTGTAGGCTATCAACATCATACAATTTTTACTTAATGTGTTAAATAATAAGTTATTCGCAAGTCACAACGTTGATTATGGTAAAACTCAAAACCTACGGTGTAATATGCGCCAAGAGAATGGTGAACGTTACGTCAGCCGCAGACCAGTACTAAATAATGAGTGAAATACCGAATCCGTCACACAACAATAGCTCACTATTGTGAAACTGGACTATGCCCGACAGATCTCATCCCAAGATTATCTCAGCGGTACTTTAATCAACCGATAATTCATCTCGCTGGAGTTACGCTGCGGACCACAGAAAGTTTACAAAAGATATGTATCATTCTGGCAGTGATAATTCATTTCTTTTAACTTGTGATACAAATCAAAGTAAAAATTATAACTTTTTAAATAACATGATTTTGTTTGTCATAATTGCCATTTTAATTAACAGTTAGTAAAATACAATTGTTGTTTTTACTGACATACAATTTTAATTCATTTCTAAGCATTTATTTAAAAGAATACTAATAAAATCCGTGATATTTAGCATTCATTATTACAATAATCCATTTGGATTTCATACATGTCTTCTTGAAAACTAATTAAGGCATAAACCATGGAAACATTATAAATTAATTAGGCACCATATGTAACTATAAAAGGAAATACATTTCCTTTGCATAATAGGGCTGATTACAGTTATTTGCAATGATATTTTACCATATTTAAAAATCCCTGTAATCCATTATTAATTCAGACATTTTTAATAGTAAATACATCTTAAGCATCAATATTTAAGTATGGACCAAATAAGATTTGAAGAATTGACGATCACCAATGAAGCAATGCTATAATTATATACATTCAACATAATTTTTCGACTTTACAATTTATCTGCAAATCAAAGAATGTAAGAGCAATCATTAATATTATTCATTTGAGCGGTATTTCTTCTTAGAGAACTGAAATCCTTTATGCTACAATATTTATATTTGTTCAATATACATCGAGTACATACGCGATGTACATTAAAACAGGTAAGATCATTACTTAATTGTTAACGTTAATCCACTGATATCCATTTTTATCCTAGGATGTTTTCTGAATTTGAATTTTGTAAATTACAGTTAACAAAAACATGCAACAAGTGATTTAGGTTAAATCGGTAAATAACAGTGTTGATTTCCAAGTTGTGAATTGAAAACAATAACTTCTAAGTGCTTTATGATATTCATGAACTCACTTGATGTACGTTATATACATTTTTTTCGTAGGTTCGTATATAAGTACACTGAGTTGTTATATTTTTACTATTAAAATTCGAAATATTACTTGAAAACGCTTTCTGTCATATCTAAATCATGTGAATTGCGTAATGTTACTAGTAAGATATTCAGTGAAAGGTCACAGTGTGCGGTGACCGTGGCAGACAGAGGGTACCGGCGCGGTGGGGGTCGGGGGGAGCTGTTAGACGACTCACGCACATCATGACAACACCACCTTGTAATGAATATTTAAAGGAGACAGGAAATCATGAACGTCTGTTATATGTTCATTTAAAATCCTCACCAGAATAATAACTGAACCTGAAGTTGGAAATTAATTTTTATCTGCAAATATTAAATTAATTGAGGAAGTTAATTATGTCTTCATTTCCATAATATTATTTATAATTGTCAAGAAAAATCTTCAGTTAATAGAACCAGTTTTTAAGTGAACAGATACCAACAAGCAGCAGAAGTAGGATCTAGAAGTATCTGTGTGTTGACGTAAGTTGGCATTAACATTAACCCCAGCCAGACTAATAAACATTACGTGCAGCGGGAACCGTATTATAGCAATAACATTTTTATTGTTATTAACTGTTTATACCCTCTTGGAACTTTTAAAACATTTTACGCTATAACGAACCACTATGTTCCTAAATAACAGTAGTGTGTCTAGTTTAATTCTGTTGCGGTTGTAAAGTTGGTGGAATTAAACATTAGTATTCCTCATACAGAAGTAGTTAGTACTGTGTTCTTAATATCCTTTGAAATTAAAAGTAATAATAAAACATATAAATAATAAATAAATATTTTGGACATTTAACACACAACGCCATCTAGTCCTAAACTAAGCAGTGCTTATATTATGGGTACTAGATTATGATAGAGATGAGGCGCGTGGGGCGTACGGGTACACTCAGGCGTGGCGCTAATCTACCGGCACGTACGCTCAAATTCTTCTCACACTTCCACGTCAACCCTGTATCTACCGACACGGTGTTGGGAGAACCTGCTCTTAACGGATTAGGTCGTGCGCCCCGGTATTGCTGGAGATCTTAACGGGCGCCGTGCTACTCACCTCCTAATCTCCAGTAGCTAAGTAAGAAGGGCATGCCCGGCTGGAAATTATCACCGGTCGGGTACAACCTACAACCCATATCCCGTGTTCCCGTCTAAGTCTTGACTCCTAATTCCTATTCATTCACTCATTCATTCATCCATTCACGAGGGACTATTATGCCTGCCTGCGTCTTGCGCAGTCGAGCGCTGTAAGCCGGGATGAAGGAGTCCTAGAGGGTTAAGCTGATTGGGGTTGAGGCTAGTTACTTCCATGAAGCAACACACCCTCTTTGGTCCGGGATTCTGGCGAAACGGTGACACTACTACAAGGTAATGGACACGCGTCCCGTACGATCAAGGTGGTACGGTCCGTAGGCGAGGTTCAGGGGGAGTTTCTCCGGAGGAAACCTGGGTCTCGGCCATGCTGACGGCACTTGGAACCACTAGGGGTGTGATTGTGTAGTTCCCGATGTCACACATGAGTACCAATCAACAAAATGAGGTCCAGTGGCATATGGCATATAGGGGCACAATGTATTTTGAGCATCCAAATTTTCTATAATTTTATCTAAAACAGATTAATATCGATTCAAAATCATTAATTCAATTGAGTAAATTCGAGTGGATCTGTAGTTATAATGTAGGTAGATACAATTTTTCCACTGCACGTATGGCCTAGTATTTTCAGCGGTCGTCACAGCGCTCCCTACATTGCCATTCAAATCATCATGAGACAACACTTGGTGTGATCTACAAATAGTTGTTCTGACTCTGAATATTCTTTGTGTCCGTTTCATGTATTTTTAAATTGCCCCGCAACACAGGATATATTTCTAGTGTGAGAGTTTAAGACAACTTCAAAAAGAAACAGTAATAATTTAAAAGAAACTCTCTAGAAAAAGCTATTTACTTAACAAAACTTATATTATTAGACATTACATTCCGCATAAAATATGTGTAAATAATATATAACACTTTCTTGACAAAATTCTTTTGTCTTCTTGTGATGATATGGCAATCAGCCGGATCGGCTATTTCTACCAATGTCAAGTATTTCAAGTCTTCAATTCTAAGTCTTCGAGTCTTCAAGTCTTCGTCGTGATCGAATTAATGATAAAAAATTTAAAAAATGTGGATGACATAAAATGGGGACCGTCTTTCGCAAAAACAATAAACGATCCCAAAATACTTTTGTGTTTGTGTTCAAAATATTTGATGAGAAGGTGATGTTTCTAAAAGTCACATAACATCTTCCGTCAAATTATGTAAATAATTTAAATAAAGTGACATATCTGAACATCAATCTTAAAAAGGTTAAAGTATCAAATAGTATCGAATCTTAATGGAATAAAAAAAACCTAGACATAATTCCCCAACCCGCACTTGGCCATCGTGGGGACGTATGGTCTTAACCCTCTCCTGAGAGGAGACCCGAGCCCAGCAGTGGGACATTATGGGTTGTTGATGAGACATAATTAATAATATCATCTCCTAGCCTGCCGCGACTAAACAAACATTTAATGAGCTGGATTAATCTTAACCAATGGGACTAACAAGAAAAACAGTGGAAAATACAAACATACATATGTTGCCAAAAATATTACCCTTCGTTTTGGCTTCGCCGTAGTTAGATGAGAAATATCGCAACATCATGGTTAGTATTATTCGTCTTATTATTTCCAACTAAGCAGTTAGCAGTATTAAAGTGAGATTCTATAGAGTTTCTGACTTAATTCAATTCTAACTTAAGTATATCTAAATACATGATATTAAAAAAAAAAGCTCTTTAATTGTGATATATCAGACTCTGAAGAACTCTGCAAGCATTGGAATTTTATATGAAGGAATTTTAATTTTATCGTTCATTAATAAATAACCAAGCAAAGATTTTAAAATTGAAACCTCCAGCAAATCGGAATATGCCTGTGTCGCAGGGAACTTTACTAATATATAAGTTACAGACACAAAGAATAATTAGACACAAAACAGTATTTGTGGATCACTCAATATATTGGTCAATAAGGGGATTGAACCCACTACACTCAGCATAGTAGGAAGCGGTAAAGTGACCGCTAAAACCTCTCCGCCATCCATGCAGTCGATTTAAATACTGATTATATGTAAACCGCCACTTTGATCGTTGGCTTACCCAGGATATGGGTGCTTCCGTTCGTCTTAGTCACGAGCTAACTGCTCTAACAGTATTAATAATCTAAAACAAGTTGCAAACACACTGTACATTTTATAAACTAAAGTTTTAAATATGACCTTGTTATTTTTTACACATTTTATAATTTTAATATATAAGTTAATTGATAACTTAATTAGTCTTCTTGGAACCTAAGTTGAAACAAAGGAGGATTTAAGCAGCTTCTAACCTTGGTTCGATACAATGTTAAATAAGACAAATACTGGTTAAATCTATTTATATAAAAATGAATGTTTGGCTGTATGTCCATTATAAAATTGTAAACTATGCATTTGATCATGCCACGATCTTCAACAAAGTGTTGTGCATGATCCCACAAAGGTTTCTGAGTTGGTACGACCAGATTTGCCCCGCGGCGCTGCCTGGTGTTGTTGTTGTACCGCGGGGAATACCGCGGGGCTCAGCTCTATCTCTATCTCTATATAGTAGAGTATAAAACTGATTCGATGTGATATACTACAAAGTTATAAAAAAGTTATTAACTATTACATTTATATCAATGCCTCATTGTTGTCACGGGTTGAAATGGTTTTTCTTTGCAAGCGAATGCGAATGCAGACAATTCAACAATGCAGCATGGTGACCCGCACCATGGCAGTCTATCGTTGCTTCTGCATCGTTGGGCCTATTCCTAGACTACTAAAAGTAGAGTGTAAAGACTATCCGTGACCGAAACCGTTCTTAACCAGGTGCCAGTCAATTTGAAACAGTGATTGGATATTTTTTGTTTTAAAGAATGAAATAGAAACAAGCAAACGTTACCTTTTCCTACTATCTATCACTAAGCGTTATTAGGTCAACTTAATTTTTTTTCTTGTTTCATAATGACATAGCACTTGATCGATATCTTATGAGTCTGCAAACTATTCAAATATGTTAATGATGTCTGTGATAATGATGTATGTAATGCTTATTTTTCAAACGACTTCCAGAGACAAGAGAAGGCTGTGTTCCATGTAGACACATAAGATACGATGCATTGACAGACAAGTAGACAATTAGACGGACAATGAAGTGATACTATAATGATTTCTTTTTTAAAAAAAACAGAGTATTTCAATCGTAGAAGAAAGTTCGAGTAATAATTTCTTAGAGCACCACTCTTTATTCAGTTTATTGTAATTCATTTAGAGTGATTTATAACAAAAACATTAACATTTCTTTTACATGCCTCTGCCGCCAATATGCTTTTGGAAAACAATAATAGTTTTGAAAAATATTCCAAAAACACAATTGAATATGGTTTTATTACAATATCGCATGACTGCAGTTTTAATCTCTATCAATGTGAACTTTGAAATTTAGACAGCTCTGAAAAAATAATAAAAGGAGTCTTTTATGTTTATTTTACACAGAACTCAGAACTTCTCCAAAACATCACATAACGTCTCATTCTTGGTATCATTGTCCTAACACATTTTTTTACTAAGCAAATATTTTCTCATTTGCAAATAATCTTGATGACTAATTAAGTATGAATATAAAATCAGTATAACATGATATCATCATAGTCTTAAAACTAAAATAGCTTCTAAAATATACCGGCGTTGTTTTATCCATCTGCTGTGATTATTCTTTGGCAATATATTTAAAATTTTATCACGGAATATTTATGATGACGCCCACTCAAAGCATGTGTACTGTTGCCAACAAAAGCTAATATTTTAACAACCTACATCGGAGTTTATTTAACATCAATAATCATAATACGACTAGTTTAAGTATGTAATTAATTGACTGATTATGATTATTCTGTGATCTTATCCGACTGAGGGATCTGAACACGTCGCGAAGCGATGAAGGGCACCAAATATAGATGTGCTTTTGATTGCCCTTTCACTTTTCCTTAAGGTAGCTTCTTAATTATACGAATGGGCCGGCTCGATCGGAGTGATACCACGGCTTCACAGAAAACCGGTGTCAAATAGCGCTTGCGCTGCGTTTGGAGTGAGTGAGGATACCGGGGGCCTAAACCCCACTGCCTCCCCCACCCCCTTCTCCCACCCCCTTCCCCATCCCTCAAACGCTGGCAACGCACTTATGACGCCTCTGGTGTTATGGGTGTCCATGGGCGGCATGTAATCGCTTATCATCAGGTGATTTGCTCGTTTGTCACCTCGTTTGTTTGGGTGGAGCTCTAGGAACACATCGGCGGCGCTGGAATCCCCCCTGCCATTCCCCATGGCTGTGGTGTGGCCTCCCGTCCTTTTGATTCAGATACTCACCGAAGCAATCTGCTGCCTCAAATGAAATCGTGCGGTTGCGCCGTAAGACCTGTATGGCCATCAGCCGCTGCATACTCCTGAGTTGAGCCTTGCAGCGGGAGGAACCTTGCAACCAAACTTCTTTTAACCAAACGGGTGCCCCATAGAGGACCATGGATCGCACGACGCCCATATAGAAACATCAAACTTCTTCCCGTGGTCCCCCGAGATTGGGTAGCAGACGATGTGTCGACCCTGCTACCTCTCGTACTCGAGAGACTAATCGGCTGAAATGCTCTTTGAAGCTCCACCAACTGTCCAGGATAAGGCCTAGGTACTTCATGTACTGGCCCACCCGGACTGTCATCAACCCGAAGGCATGAGCTGGGTGGTTCCTGGCGCTTGCGTAGGCCATGGTACCATATCGCCTCAGTTTTCTGAGGCGCCAGCCTCTGGGTCAGCCCCCGAATTTTTTCAACAACACAAGCCACTCCCTGCTCAGCGAGCAGAAGCACCTCCTCAAGACAAGACCCTCTGGCCAGTATTAGTGTATCGTCACTTCGACTATCCACACTTAGGCCAGAGGGCAGACTGGTGCGAAGAACTGCATCATATGCGAGGTTCCATAATAATGGACCCAACACAGAGCCCTGAGTAACCTCGCAACTTAATTCCATTCGATTCTCCATCCCGTTCCGATCGATAAACTTTTCTGCCACCTATTCCATAAAAAAATGATGTAACATATTGGGCTCCACATTTTTAGTCTTACCCAACAGATCTTTAAATTAAAAAAAAACATCGTTATAGACACTAAGAAGTTTTCTTTATAATGAGTAACTTATTTCAAATTTGTACAGCAATAAGCAACAGTGTTCGCTCGTGTTCATAAAGTTGTCTCCAATAAAATACTCACCCTATATTTTTTACTCTATGGTTATTTCTTCAGAACCTTCAAAAAGTAGACATCAAAATATAAATTCAACGTTCAGTTGGAGATTGTTGTTGTTGTTGTTGACTAAGGTTTGCAATAGATAACTAAATAAAGATAAAACCAATACTTCTACCGGAGTTTGATGAAACGAATCATAATAAGATATTAACTCTGTTTACTATTCGTGAACTCTTTACTTGGTTATTATGCAGTTTAAGAGGAATTATACACATACCATATCGATTAGATATGGTTTCAATGACCTCCAAATCTTTCTATATCTCTATTTATTATAAATATTTTCTTTAACAAAGTATTAACGAGCAGCAATAAGTTTTTAAAACATAAACTGACTTCTTAATCTCTAATAACATTTTTATTATCCAACTTTAATCAAATGTTTGTGACTAGTTGTCGTTAAAAAAACTAATATAAAATAACAACGGTACGGACACAAATCGTTAATGCCCACGATTACTGTTCCAAAAAGCATACAACAATAATTTATTTTTTATTTTGATGCTTTGGTGGTTCATCATTAAATTAAAGTGGGTAGCTACATAATATAACATTCCAAACAATACTTTATCAAATAATTAAAACTTACTTTTAGTAATCTTAAGCTCTTATCGTATTTTATACCACAAAAAAACAATCAGAGGATGTTTACTGGACATTGTACGTTGACTTTGGCTCTTGAGACAAAGACCTACTAAACAAAGGACATTGCATACAAACGTCACCAAAAAAATAAAGCTATACGGGATGGACGGCGAACAAGCCATGCAAACTAATTAGGTACGACTGTACGACTCCAACAATTTGCGATTGCAAAAATCTTTTCTGGCCAATGAATACGAAAGTATTTGTATTCATAAAGGATACCGCACTCATACAGCGTAGAATGAGATGGACAAGTAATCGATGGACAATAAAAAGCGGGAGCCTTCACCTAACCTTGAAACTTTTGTCTTTGCTGTTTATGAGCAAGGAAGGAGTAGAATTTATCTTGGAATAACATGTTTTGCAAACTAATACTTGCTGAAAATTATTTTCGATTTGTACATTTTTTACACATTGTGGGAATGATTTAGACATTTCTAGTATTTATGTTTAATATAATAAATTGATTCAAAATTGAGAATGCTCCCGCTGTGCTTCGGTTAGTTATTGCGATGACATTCAACCCAACATCGCATTAATATGGGCTTTTGCACGTCATGTTGTTGCCCCCGGTCGGGCCTGACGATCGTACTTGTCTTACTTATACTATAAATGCGAACTTTTGTGCGTTTGAACGGAAATGGATAAAATTTAACATAGAAAAAGATTATGGTCTGTAATACTATATAGGCTTTTTCGTATCCTTAAAAATGAAGTAAGCATGCCTGTGGAATAAGGAAGGTACAGCATAGCGTTACACCGTTGAGTGCGGCTAGTTAAACCTACATTTATTGATTTACATGATTTTATTTTACATGTTATTTTGCTTAAGCTGAAATCTATGTGAGTTTTAGTAAATTCTAACTGGTGATTGTAATTTGATTCGCAGATTTATCGAATGGTATGATAATGTAAATTTCGTTTACCTTTTGTAATAAGTCTTGAAATTAGTATTCTCTACTAGGATAAACTTGTGTATAAATATATCATTAGCTCGTATCGACTACATCGTTTGATTTATAATGTTGATAAATGTCGAAGTTTTTTAAATATAAAACTAATGTAAATATTTAAAAGAAATGCCACCTTTAGCAATGTTCTAGTGCTGGATAAGCTCTTGTGTATTTCTCCAGCTTTAATAACATACTTTCAATCAGCAATTTTGCCCATAAACATTTCACCATCTCCAAAAAATTCATTATAAGACAAAATCTATACGCAATGTACGGATAAGACATATTTGAAATAGAATAAAATGTGCTCATGTGAAAGTACCTAAAAAAGGATTAACTCTCACACATTTTATAAAATACAATAAAACAAAAGGGTCTAGAAAAAATTAAAAATACTGTTTTGTGCCCCAAGGAATTAAGAATTCGTGCTGGCGCGAGGTAAGTCAGTGCGAGGCGCGGCGGAAGCGCGGCGGGCACCGTGCGCAGCTTGGTCGTGAATCCCGCGGATGCTCGGGTTCATTACCCGCGCCCGTTCGATCACGGACCATCCACAATGGAGGCCATACCATACTTAAACATGGTAAACCACCGTCGTGGAACCGTTCTATGAACACTATTTTAACTATTCGCGATTACTAGAAATATTTGTATTTAATTGAACTATCAATGACGAATCTTGAAACGGTAATTCATTGCGCCTACAATAAGAACAGAGTCTTTGGAATCTTTATTTGGCACAGATTATGTACTATGACTACAACCTTGCAGTGTAGGTGGCAGCATACAGTTATTTAATCATTAATAGATGTTTAACGTATGTCACGTGATGATGACGACTAGGAAGTACGTATTTACGAATATTCACGTCGACCATGAATGTGTAATTATAAGTAGTTAGCAGACAATATAACGTAAACACGCACTTTGTCACAAATATCCCCACATTTGCAATAACACTTTAGAATTTAAAGTTGCTCATAGTAAAAAATACCGTAGATCCTAGCATTCTGACTGCTAAGTTTTTAATTAAAAGTAGATAAGATGTATTAATTTATTCAGTGAGTCCACTCCTTCGCGGAAGTTTTCTGATTTAATTTAAAATAAAATACAAAAGAATTTACTTATTTATACTGCAAAAAATACACTAAACTGGTGTGTATGTGAGTATACAAACAGTGTGCATGTAAAAATAGAATAATAAATTAATACTTATAATTACGTTAAATCATAAGAAAATCATTATTTTAGTATCAGTTTACTAAAATATAAATACAATTATGGTCAATGACATTTTTAAATATCGTTGATTATGGTACAGACAACAATGTACAACATAATAATTTATTTTAAGTTTTTGTCATGAAACTTTATATTATTTTCCTTGTCTTCATAATTGGCGTATTGTTCATCATCATCTTCATCATCATTATCATCAACCTAATCATTTTTGGTCCTTATACTTTATTCCATTACTTTAAGGTGGAGCGACATAACTGCATACTCGTATTTTGTAAGTGTTTACAGTGTGTTTTTGTAAGTGTGTAACTTTTTTGGCCACTATCATCTGGCACTATCGTTGATTTCACCGAAAGTTGTACCATCTTGTAGTCGTAGTATAAACTGCTGGTGTTTTTTATAAGTTTTAGTTTTTATGGGATTAGCTCTCTATATAAATTTATATCCAAAAATTGTAATACCTACCATTAGTAGTGATCCCTTACCTCCAATTTCTAAAATATCAATTTATCTTTATGACAAAATCCTAAAATTAGAAAATGAATAATGGTGGATAATCGACCACTGGGCGATCGCTAATTGATAGCAGGTACTGTCTATTTATATGAGTATAAAATTGTAAAGTGCAGGCATTTGTTTTATTATCATGCATATTAAAGATCGCTAAATTAAGAACTCCGTAATAAGCTCCTTATAACAAGTTGTCATAGTATACGATTATTATATAAATGTGTGTGTATGTATAGATATATTTATCTGTATTTAAATATATGTGTATTTAAGTCGTGTGTATTGTATATGTGTATGTATGTTTAAATCTATGTATGTAGTGTATTTTTTACTCATTACGTAAACCTGTGTACCTCCCTACAAGATTTCAACACCACCCGAAAGTTCATTGGAAGAGAATGCCTTAGGCATTAAGTCCGCCGATGTACAAAGTGCATAAATAAATAAATAAAGCTTTAGAACGAGAATTTTAACTTTGAAGAACGAGTAGCATTTAAACAGAGCATTGTGCATACTGTTCAAAAAAAACCTTTCGTCATAGTGTTTCAGAAACACACATCTGTTTCATTTCTTTTTGTTTCGAAGCAAACAAGGAAACACATTAAATACTGAAACAAGCTTACAGATCGTATTAAATTAGAACGATTGCCGCATTTTGTAATACTTTTACCACAATTGTATTTGCTTACATTTAGAAGTGTATATTCAAGTGTATCTCCACGTAATTTCAGGTGTTATATTTAGGACACTTTTGTCATATTAAAGTTGTGTACAGTAATTTAATATCGAAAACTCAACTTTCTAATATGTGAATCTATACGTATAAAATTACTTCCCCTGTCTAACTAATGTTAAAAAAAACTAGCTTCAAAATAACGTTCACTTAAAACAAAAATATATATCGTATAGGATTGTTGGCAATTTCAATGTATTCTTATTATTGAGAGTTTCTGTGGGTCAGGAATATAATGTAAAAATACCTTTAAAAATGTAACTGACCTCCCACCTACAATACAATGCACCTTCGTCGTGATGTCTTTCAATACACCAAATTATTCATTCTTTCATTTATACACATGGCGGCGAAATATTTTCTTGAAATTTGAATGAAACCCATAAGTCCAGTCAAACTAAGCATGCTCTTTGAAATACTAATAATAAAGTCCATATCGGTCCACCTGCCCCTTACGCTTTTACTGCTAAACTGATGTATCGATTTCAATGAAATTTGACATAGAGATACTTTGATTGTTAAAGAAGGGCATCGACAGCGATAACTGACATACATATAGTATATATATATATAAGTGCACAGCCGTATACATATACACAATTAGTCAACGGTAATGAAAGTATATTGTTAACACTAGTCATTGTTTCTTGACCGACATTCAACGCTTCCCAAACGAAAATTTCAACTTCTATTGTATTTTTAATTACAGTGAAAACGAGTGAGTGTAGTCTTGAAATATTTTTTTTGTAAATGACACCTAATTGTAAAGCACTAATGAGATACAATATAGTAAGGTATACTGTTACTAATGTAGGTGATGCAAATGGCGATTTGAATCATATTGTACCTGCATACACATATGCTAATCCATTATATGACAGTACGCATGATGGCAGAATGCCACCACCCCTATCCATCCCGTGAGTGTCTTAGGCCATTTGATCTTATCTAAGTAGGTTATGAGTAGTTCAAGAACGTTAAAACTATTTAAGTAGAAGAAAGAATAAAAAAGGATAGATTTTTTTACTATTTCTGGCGTACTTTTGAAAAAATGTATAAGTTTAAACGGTAATGTAAAATGTACATCATATGTTTGATGTTAAATAAATAAATAAATAAATAAATATTTTCGGACATTTCGATTTTTTTATTTTTTTTTTGACAAAGTTCGTATCATGCTCATTCCTCTTGCCTTTTTTAATTATGGCTATTACCCTAGTCATATTTTCCATTTTCACACTAGCTAGTACTGCTTGGGTCAGTCTTTCTTACCTTTTGTCTTTGATATTACAATCAAAAATGAAATATTTGTCAGTTAAGGAGCTTTTTGGTCTTTCGTTTATGGTGATAATAGCAATCGAGTGTGGGATGTTAGGGAAATCATTCTAAATGTTTAGCGAAGACTGTGGGCAGCACCTATAAGGTCAGCCTTGCACCCACACACGCCTTTTAAGTAGGTATCTCAACACTAAACAACCTTCATGTATGTAGCCCACAAACCGTATGTCACTAGTTAAATTTATACTATTCTGAATTTTACCCTGCCGAGTTAACGTTTAAAGTTGTTGAGCGGCAGTAGTGGACTTACAATCTTACTGTGCTCGCTAATATATCCACAGTTTGCAACATTCACCTTTTCCTAAACAGGCAAGCGGATTTTAGAACGGTCGTTGTGGGCGACAATCGTGAGTGTAGGAAAATATTATAGTTAAAACATACATTCATATTTTAAATGCTTGATAATTATGTCGTAGTGGTAAAACGTTAAGTAATAATTAAACTTTATTTTCTTTACTTAATATTTTAAGATAAAACAAAAGAAACCTCTAAAACGATTGGATATTGAGATAGGTAACAGGTTTAAGTGAACATCCGCAGTCATTGACTCCATAAAGTTAGGAACAGCTGTACAAATAAGACAGCATTGACCACAAATAGCGAACGGATGTGGTGTCAGTGACGACTCAATTAATTTTAGGCAGTGCCCATTTAAATTATAAATTTATACATGAGTATCGTAGCATAGTATAGTATAACACATACTTATAAATAAAGATACACAGATATACAGTTAAATTAAAAAAATAACTTAATTTGAAGGGAATCGACAACATTATATAGTTTACATTATTTTTTATGGCCTACAATTGACGAAATATACCACTGAGTTAGATAGTTGAACATTTCTAGCTTTTGCCGGTGCAGGGGTCTAATTAGTATGGTGTCAGTGAGCCTACCTCTTCCTCTTCTTCCTAGCCTTTATTATTCCCAAGATTTGGGGTCGGCTACTAGCTCAACCGGTTTTACCTGAATATCAGTTTTTACACGGAGCGACTGGCATCGGACCTCCGCAACCCTGAGGGTGAACTGAATTCGGAAATTGAACTAGTTGTCAGCATATTTGAGGGCACTGACTTCCCAATAACGATTGCCATATATGTACCATTAAAATATTATCATGGTTCCGTTCTCTTACAATCAGATTCATAAACAATCGTCAAGAGTTAATATTGAAAATCATCTTCACTGTCCGTAAAAAGCTATAAGACCAAGTAAATGACAATTCACTCACGTCTCCATTACCGAAGGGGTAGATGAGGAGTATCACATATCGACATGTTGTCGACTATAATATAAGTTCCTCTTACGTTAGGAGCAAGACTATTGCCGTATATTCTTGTTTTTATTGAAATACAGACATATAGTTTGCTTGATTGAAGATGAAATCTCAGAAATTACTGGTTCAAATTCAAAAGACAATTTGGTGCAAGCATCAATGAAAATGTTACAATACTGGAAAATTTCTTTCTTTTGAGATAATTTTAGATATAAATTACAGCCAGACACAGAACAAATGAAAATAAACAAAGAACAGATGAATGTGTTCATCATACAATATTTGTTATTTATTTATTTACTAAAGCATATTCAATGAGTCGAATTGCACACATTATTATAAAAAAACTAGCTGCCCCGCAAACTTCGTAACGCCTTATTGTTTTTCGTAAATATTTTCTAAATATAAAAAAAAAACTCTTTTCGTAGCTAAGCGCGCCTCAGCTGCGTACGGGTAGTGTACAGTCCCGGAATAACAAAATATAATACTTTCGGTTTTACAAACCTTGTCCTAGCAATAACGAACACATAAAAAAAAAATTATCCAATTTGATGCTGTCGTTTTAAAGTTATGCGCGTACATATTTTGAATTTCGGCGAATCCTTTTTTATTATAATGATGAAGAATATATATTCTTCAGCATTATAATAAAAAAGGAATGGTGTGGACACAATAGACAAAGGTCGCAAATATTACATCATCATCAACAACCCATAATGTCTCACCGCTGGGCTCGGGTCTCCTCTCAGGAGATATACTATTACTACTACTACTACTATATTACATGCTTATAACAAAACATTGACTTAACAAATAGTTCAACAAAAAAATATTTATTCATGAAACATCGTGCACTCGCACAGCACTATGCCAGTTCAGCTACTTGCTCTGATCGGGAAACGAACCCGCGACCTCTGACCTTAAAATCCAGCGTCGGATCACTGCCCGTTGCGATGTGAATATTTATATGCACTGGTATCCGCTTAATACAAGCAAGTTATGTGCTTGATTGATTAAGTATATTAAATGCCTACTTTCGCTATTCTATTCAAAATAAATGAGACTTATACTGAAATGTATTGTAATTTACAATAAAATACCACACATATTGTTCTAAAAACTTAGATGTCGTCTATACATATAAAGAAATTTTTATTTTTGAATAAAAAATAATATGTACGTGTAAATAAATAGACAACCCTTATGAATTTCAGCATGCTGCGTTATTGCATTGTCTGCATTTGCAATGAGCATGGTGACCACGGAGGTGGTGACCATTAATAGTTAATGATACGGGTTTCGTATTTCCACATTACAAATGAACTACGTACTTCAAAAAAAAATAGTATTTCATACGAACAGCTTTATTATTTTTTGCATTATTTGATCGATACTATACGATACTACATGATTCCCTACATACATTTTGTTGTAAATTGTAGACGGTCATCCTGATGGACCAAATCTATACAGTTTACGAGATGGAAGGGAGTGATCTCTAGATCAACCAAGCCGATTTTTGAAATTCTTTCACCGATAGAAAACAAGTTTATTTGTGAGTCTCATATGCTATGAAAAAATGAATACTGCTACAGCCATAAAAACGCGGGTGGTTTAAAATTAACATATACACATTGATATTAGTTAAATAGGTTCACTACTAGTACTCCTACTATCACACTATATTCGGTGAACATACACAACATGCACACATTAGTTATGGTTTGATAAACAACAAGTCAAAAGAATAAAACATGAATAAATTATTGGCATAACCCAGTTTGACCCAAATAAATATTATAACAGGTTTAATGGTTAGGTTAAACTCATTATATCAAAGTAAATTATGAATCAATACTTACTCATAAAATCGATTGAACAATCTGAGCTGCTTATGTTCACGATGTTGAAGTTCTCCCTATCTCGCTCGCAAAAGACGCTTTGCGACATTCCGTGACCCGAAGTTGTATTGCTAGTGTACATTAATTTAAATTTGAATAAGTTTGAATAATTATTGAAATGGAATACGAGTATAGAAACTTGAGTTTCAATATTTATCTAAAAAACTTTCCTTTTTTATACGTCTTAATTTAAACAGACGTATCTTGTAAATCCCAGTTACGAATTTCTGGGATAAACCTAAACCATTCAGGCACTCTGAATTAAGCGCGGAATCTGTTCTATAAATTAATATATATTATATTTATGAGTAGGTAACTGTCTTTGACGAAAGTCTTCAATGCGTGCGTCCTACCCGTAATGACATACGAAGCCGAAACGTGGACACTTACGGTTCGACTGGTCCATAAGTTCAAAGTCGCACAGCGTGCAATGGAGAGGTATAAGCTGGGCGTTTCTCTAAGGGATCGCATTAGAAACGAGGTGATCCGACAAAGAAGCAGGGTCATCGATGTAGCCCACAGGATTAGCAAGCTGAAGTGGCAGTGGGCTGGCCACATTTGCCGAAGAACCGATAACCGTTGGGGTAAACGAGTTCTTGAGTGGAGACCGCGTCTCGGCGAACGTAGTGTAGGAAGTCCACAAACCAGGTGGAGCGATGATTTGCGCAAGACGGCTGGCAGGAGCTGGATGCGAGAAGCCATAGATCAAACTAAGTGGCGTGAAATTGGAGAGGCCTATGTCCAGCAGTGGACTGCGATGGGCTGATGATGATGATGAACTGTCTTTGCTCGCGGTTTCATTCGCATAAATGTTAATTACCGTGGCTCGGGGATACCCTAACCTTCTCTTCATTAATGGCCAGGTATATCCAAAATTTCATAATGATTATATTAAGACCAACTAATCCCGTATTAAACCATAAATATCAATATAAAAATATATCATCAATACCAATCACCTTTACTAGTCCACAAATGGACATAGGCCTCTCCTTAAGGAGGAGGTTTTGGCCTATTACACCACGGTACCCAGACGGGTTGGTGAATGGGTTGTTTCAAGCTTTCCTCTCTTAGCAGAGTTAGTGTCACGAGTAGTTTATACCCTTATATGGCAATTACGACACTCACGCGATGAATAGCGGTTATGACACTTTGTATTCTTAAAAGGTTGATAATATTTTTCTGGTTACATGTACGAGTATGTACATGTAACCATGAGTACGAGTATTTCTCATTTTCATTTAGTGATCTGTAGGATTACGAATTAGTAGCATCTAACGCCATCTAGCGCAAATATCTACCATACAATAATTTGATCAATTTTGAACGCAATGCAACAAGTAAACAAAGATAAATAAAGGCAAAAAACTATTGCGAGGTAACTAAGAGCAAAGTATAACTAGGGCGCTAATAGAAATCTGAAAACATCTTAAAAGAAGATATGCGGAAAGCGTGAAAAGTAAGGTCAAGTAATAATTAAAAAAAAAATGTGTTCTCTGGAAATAAGGGTCTTCTCCTGTTACATAAAAACTTTAAAATTCTGGTTTTTGGCATATCCGAAATCTGATAAACAGAAAGTCCAAGTTAGTATATAAACCAAACAATTTTCAATGCTATCAACTGACAAGGAATAGATAATACGGGAAATAACCAATCAAAGACATTGTAACTCTATGACGTACCAAAGATGTATGATGAATGAAGAACTTTAGTCGTGGTTAAAATGTGCATAGTGCTTGCAAGAATTTATTAGAGTAACACTGCTTTAAATAACACTTTTGAAAATCCGAAGTGAGTATCGACTAATCCATAAGGTCAAAGTGCTTTTTTTACAATATTGATTTTGCATAATAGTTTCGTCATTTGAGTGTTTTTTAATATAATCACACAAGCTATATATATTTTTGAGGTAGAAGAATCAGGCTTTCCAGTACCTGGATGGATAACCGCTGGTGGCGTGTTACCATGAGCGTCTCCGTGATTTTCAGTCACGTTAAGCAGTTGGTCCCAGTTGTTATCATACGATAACAGTCGTGAAGCTTAGTTGGAGGCCTTCTGGAGGCTTAAAAAAATCCAACGGCAAGATACGTAGCCACAAAGTATACTAGCCAGTCCCCAACCCACACTTGGTTAGCGTGGGGACGTATGGCCTTAACGCTCTCCTGAGAGTAGACCCGAGCCCAGCAGTGGGACATTATGGATTGTTGATAATATTACGTTCAAAAGTTATTGATATATATATATATATATATATATCCACGGCTGAACGACGGTCTCTCCCAAGGAGAACCACGTATTCCAGTCTAGGGCAGTCCATGTTTCTGCTGTCAGCCATTTTCTTCAAATTGCCGCCAGGACGATAGACTGACGATAGAGTTGTAGTTATTTTATTTTAGTTAACGATTACAAGCGATTCAAAAATTGCATTAATGGAATCCAAACATTGATTATTTACACACCACTCAAAAGTAAGGACACATTTAGACTGAGCAAGTGAGTATAATGAAACCATTAAAGCAACAAATAACTAATCACTCTCTAAAAATAAAATTTATACATCCTTACAGATAATTATACACGCAAAACTTAGTAGTTTGCAAGTGAGTATAATGAAACCATTAAAGCAACAAATAACTAATCACTCTCTAAAAATAAAATTTATGCTGCGTGGATGCTCAAGCAGTGCTCAGGACTTCATGGACACATCCTTACAGATAATTATGCACGCAAAACTTAGTAGTTTGTAGGAATCATATGCACTTATTGAAAAAACATTTTCTTACTCGACTGCATTGTAAAACCGAGATTCATTCACTATAAACCTTCTCCAAAGTGAACATATAATCATAAAAAGACAAAATTATCAAATGTGATTCTTGTCTGATTCAGTTAATATTTAATCTATGTATTTTCAAGATAGACGAGCATGCCACATTCTAAAGGAAATAGACTTTATAGAGATTTAGTAAGATTACAAATAGTTTTTTTTCATGAGTTTGCCTTAATAACAACAAAAATAATAATAATAAAATTTGATAATTATCTGAAGTTGGAATTTTATATATTTGCTGATTTGTATAAAAATGACATATTTATGGCCGTAATATCATAAATATTGTCTATACTTAAAATGGCGGGTGATGAAAGTGACAGGTTTGTAAATACTAAATGAATAAACTAAACCCAAGTTTAAAAAATAAAATTTCAGTGTCATTAACATTTTAAATAGTTAAATGTGCAATATACGGTCCTTTGTGTCGTACGTTTTAACATTTGTTAATCGTTCTTTATTTACAGTGATTTAAAGCCATCCAGTGTTGCGATCATAAGAGAGGTATATGATAGCGAAAATGCACATATTAAATTCGAAATGGAACTGGAAAGAGCATTGGAGGCAGGTGTTAGAGTTATTGTTATAGAACCAGAACCACTTGGTGAAGAAACAGCCCGTTGGATTTACGTAGGAAACCTCTTGCATAAGGTTTCTGTTTACAGTGGACTCTGTAGCATTGCATCAGGTATATATTTAACTAAATTATTGTTATTAGTGTACATCACAGAGAGTATTAGGAATAAAAATCAAAATGTAACTGATTATTATCATGTACTTTAAGATAATAATATATTTTCAATAAAGAAGACAAACAACAACAATAAAGATAACATAAACATTGTAATTAAAAGCTACTGTTTAATAATAGTAATGGTACTAAACTTATTATTTATCTGTATCTCACATGAAGGTTATACTGACCTTTGACATATCCATTTGATTATAAAAATTATGTAATTAAATTAAATAAAGAAACTACAGGGCTAGTTGAAACATTTGGAGTAATGTGTATACCTAAAAACATTGATTAAAACTTGAACATCTGGAATACAAAACTTTGTTTATGATAAAAAAACACTTAGATGCAGGGTACCCTATGTACTTATCTGTCTGTACTTTGTACATGATTAATGCAAAATTTCATAGCGGTCTTCAATAGATTTTTTTTTGTATGACAGCTGGCAAACAATCATGTCAAAAAAAATATACTAAATAAAAAATCATTAGTATAGATAATAACATTTGCAAGTGGTATTATTTGTTGCACTCTCCTGTGTTTCGGAATGCCCAATGGCGCCTTTTCAAGGAATGAAATATTTTCAAAATGGCATCTGAGAGATAAATTCTTCCCACTAAAAGAGAGATATCCAGAAGGCCCCCAACAGATTTGAACCTAGTCAACATCCTCCTAATACACATGATAGTCAAACTATTTATCAGTATACAATAACCATTTTATTCATATACATTGTTTAACTTTTAGACAATGGTTCTGTGTTATTTTCAACAGTTATAAGTTTAAAGTTATAAACAGAAGTGTTGCTTTAAGTAAATAATATTTATAAATAATGGGGTAAGACTAATACATTTTTGAGTCACATATTGGAAGTTGATTAAAAACTAGACTTTCACACAGAGTTGCTCTACAGAGATAATGATATTAATAATAATAATAAATATTTAAAAATGTTAATATGATTTTAATCTTTAAAAATAAATTATATTAATAATAAATTTTTCAGACATCTAACATAACAATACCATGTAGTCCCAAACAATGCAGAGCTTGTATGATGGTTACTAGACGACTGATATAAACACATAAATACTTTTTTTTTGTAAATACATACATATTAAGCATAGAAAACACCTAAACTCGGAAACAAATATTTGCAGATCATACAAATATTTTTTTCCAACAGGAATCAACTTGAGACCTCAAGCACAGCAGTCGCTTACACTACCACTGTGCCACCGAAGCTGTTAAACATATATTACTTTTCTATAAAACCCCCCATCAATAATCATCATTACAAATACAAAATTTAAAAAATTCATTGTATGGAAGTGGAAACTTCATTTTGATGTATTTAAAACTGATATTCAAATGGTGGTATATCTTAAATCTCAATAGTTATTAATTCATTTCAGGTCTAGCATGGAGTTCCCTGGCCTGTTCACCATTTGGCATAGTTTCTATCCTTTGTGCTGGTTGTTATACACTTTCATGGCAATGGGATCCCTGCTGCAAATATCAAGAAGAAAAGGATCGAAGACATTTAGCAACACTTCCCATGCTGAGTGATCTTACCTCTGCATCACCTGTTGTTTTAGTACATACAGATAATAAACGAAAGATAATACTACATACTACCATATCAATGACAGCTGCCGCAATATGCTTATGGAGATTATATAATGTTTTTAAATGAGAATATAGTTTGCAGTTAGCATATTAAAATGGGCATTAACTAAAGATACACAATGTTCACAAGAAAAGCATAAAATTAATGAATGCTTTCTAAATTGTTGTATAAATGTCCTGGAGTCCTTTATTGTAATTATATAATTTGTTGTAGTAGGTATGTAGTATAAAAATGTTATAAAGTAGTATTAGTTTAAAGCATGTACAAAAGATATTTTCTTGTAAGAAATCTTGTATAAGGAAGCTTTAGTTAATCAAATGTGATAGTGGATTTATTTGAGAATTATCTCGCTAAGGTATGTTAGCAGTGATCTCTGAGATGCATTCTCACTGTTATCATGAAATAAATACAATAATGCAATGTATAGATTTTTATTTTTAATAGTATTAAAAGGAACCTAACATTGCTCTCTCCCAGCAATAGGATCTTTATGATTACAATTCACAAAATATAAAAATTGATACATTTACCAGAAACCCTTTATTAGTAAAAAAATTAAACCTACCCATTTAATAAACAAATTATTCTCATAATCATAAACATTGTTTTGAATTAAGGTGTGATTATGTGATCATTTCAAGTGTAAAGTTAAAAATAACACAGCAATATTGCTTAATATTTATGAAGAGGGTTAAATTATATCATATAATCAAAATATATTGGTTAAAAATAATTTGAGTATTTAACATATTTATGTTTATATAATCACACATAGTAATGACAATTTTTTTTTATAATTATGTGGTTTTTTTTGCTCTTCTGGCCATAAGCCAAAAATATAAAGATGGAATAGAATGCCTCATGGTAATAGCCAGACTTGGAAGTAGTTGGCTAATAATCAATTCTTTCTGTTTATTTGCTATTGCATCTACCATCTTAGTTGCAGCATATTCTGGTGTAAAACCAGCAGCGGTTGAAACATCCATCACTGAAACAAACATATAAATCAATTTAAAAATAAATTACGAGATGCTTTTCTGCTTTACACACAAAATAAAAAAAAAGTTTTCAGTGAATTTTGTTTTGACCCTCCAACAAAGGTACCATTGTAATTAGTATCGTTTTTAGGGTTTTGTACCTCAGTAGGAAACAACGGAACCCTTATTCCTTATTTATTCATCTGTCTGTCAAGACCCTTTTTCTCAGGAACATGTGGAGGCATCAAGCTGAAATTCATATCAAATACTCAGATCTACTGTATCTTGGAGCTGTGAATAAATCTAATTTCTAAGTCAACACAATCAAAAGATACAGCCGTTTGCTACAAATTTTCAATACTTGCAAGGGTACAAAAAAACCTACTCATATAGTCAGTACTCTCATGAACTCGGAATCTTGAAATTTTTTATGACGCATCACACAACTGTTTCTGCAAATTCTTATTGAAACTTTGTACTTCATTTCATTTCCTGGTTCATAAAGGAACTGCAAAAGTTCCATAACATCAATCCTGTTATTTGGTCAATATTACTGGAGTTCTCATTCAGGATATTTGCAACTCTCCATTCCCAAATTTTACTTGAAAGAAGAGTTTTGTTATATAAGTGTAAATATGGACATTGATGATCACAGTTAAATGTGTTCTGCTCAAAACATGAATAATCTGAATGATTAGTTTATTGATTTTGCTTACCTCCATGGGCATCACCTGAACCAGTGTAAGCATTTAACGATATTGCAGTTTTAATGTAACCTGGGCTGATCATTGTTACATTGATATTGTGCTGATGCATTTCAGCACGTAGACAGTCACCAAATGCTTGCATAGCATGCTTAGTAGCTGCATATGCCGATCGGTCTGGAATTGCAATCAATCCCTGGACTGAACTTACAAACACAATGTGTCCTGCCTTTTTCTCTACCATTTTTGGTAGAAACTCTGAAACAAAAAACTTGTTGTACATAATAGTAATATTAAGATGGTTTTAGGAAAACATTTCTCAAAGAATTATACCTTTTGTCAAACTAACAGCTCCAAAATAATTGACAGCCATGATTTTTTTATCGACTTCAATTTTTGTGTGCAATATTGATCCTCGGTGGGACACACCACCATTGTTTATCAAAACATCTACATGATCACATGCATCATACACTTTTTTAACAAAAGGTTCAAAGTTTTCAAAATCTGCCAGGTCCAACTCTACAACAACAGGTTCCAATGTTGGTGTAGACTGAAAAGGAACATTTAGATATGCTTACTAAAAAGTAACATTTAGCTAACTGCTTAAGTACTGTTGTTAAAATTTTATAAATTTGGTAAAAAAAATGGCAAAGAAAAAATTGTAGATATATATTTTGTTACCAGTTTTTTGTTAGTAAGATCTTGCTTGACCCTTTCCAATTCAGTTTTTCGGCGTGCTGCTAAAACAACTTTGCTTCCATTTTCATAAAATACATGTGCAAGAGCTTCACCAATTCCAGAGCTTGCACCTGTGATAACTACCACCTGAATTTGATAATGGGTATTATATTATTTAATCAGTACAATATAGTATTAAATCGATATTGAAAGACATATATGCAAAAATGAGAACATTTCCACGAAAATATTATACATATAGAGTAATTAGTTATAAAAAAAAATTGTTACCTTCCCCTCTAGTGCAGCCCTCCTTTTCTTTTTTACCATACAGTCAAATAATTTGTACATAGTTAAGCCGATTGTCAATGTTACACTAACGTACTTAACATACCAAGTAAGGGACCCAACTGCATCACCATGCAAGTTCATTGTGTCTGTTGATTGGTATACGATACTTTGTCTGCCGACTGTAACTACGCTTCAAAAACCGGCTAAGCAAGTTTACTTAATGATGTTTCTCTTTCACATTTATTGTCGTTAATTCTTAGAAAGTCGAACTAACAATTCTAATAAAGAATAATAAGCTTTAAAAGATGTGTACTCTCATATATTTAAAATAAGTGAATGTAACTTATGTAACTAAACTAATGTAACTAGAGATAAATATTAATCAGAAAACAGAACAATACACTCATCTCAAAAAAATCAATCAAATCAAATCTTTTGGACTTTGACATGTTATTATGATTAGAGTTCAACCAAACTTGATCGAACAAAAACGATTATTTGAATAAAAACCTAATCATATTTTGAAACTAAGCTAATTTTATAGAAAAGCTCTGTTCATTCATTCATTTTCTTTTCGAAATCACTTGATATAGATTTGTAAAATATTAGTTCAGATGAAATGAATTTTTATTTTTTAAATTACATAAGTGTGTTTTGTCAACTTTCATTATTTTCTAAAACTTTAAACATTACGTAATGGTACTTGTTTTCTTAACATAAGAATATTCTAAGTCGCAGTAAAAAGTGTAATATTCTGTTACTGGTGAGAATATTTAATTTTGTTGTGTTTAATGTTTACACTACAAAGGTGTTTTTATAACGACATGAACTAATTAAATTCCGAATACAGTTCATTCTTTTCAAGGGCCAATATTGCGATTCACTTAGCGAGAACAAACCCAATTCTTTGCCTAATTAGGTAAAAACAGTCACTAAAATATAATTAATTAATTTTTAAACGAATCGAAAACGGATCAAGAAAGTTAGGTCACCACTAATTGACTTTCCAATTTTTTTCTTCTCTCCCTTTTTAGGCAGGAGAACTTAGCACTCACTTTTCTTTCCGAATTATCAAAAATGAATCGGCCAAGTGCGAGTTGGACTCGCGCAGGAAAGGTTCTGTACCATTATCTATACATTTCAAGCGTCTACCTGTTGCCATTATCAATATCGAGCAAAACGATAAAAAAAATCACATTTGTTTTAATGAAAGCCCCCAATATTAATTTTATTCTGGTTTTTTACATATTACATCATCTCTGAAAATTTCAACTATGTACTTCTTCTTTTGATGACGGCATCCAGCCGGATTAGCTATTTCTGCCAGTGTCAAGTTTTTAAAGCCTTCAAATCTTAAGTCTTCGAGTCATTAAGCTTTCGTCGTGATGTAATAAATGAAAAAAAACACATAATATGTAAATGATATGACACGGGGACCATCTTTCGAAAAAACAAAAAACGATCTCCTTCAACTGCCTAACTATCACGGTTCATGAGTTACAGCCTGATGGCCGGGCAGACAGCAGACGGACAGCAAAGTCTTAGTAATAGGGTACCGTATTGCCCTTTGGGTACGGAGCCCTAAAAAAGGAAATAATCGGAACAAACGAGTACGCTCTGTACAATATAAGATTAGATTACAAACAACCTCCAATTCGCTGTCTGGTACTGGCTAAGAATATCACCACCGCAACTCTTCCCGTGTATGTCATTAAAAGTCGATTAAATGATAGTAAATCAGATTATGGTGAGCAGAATTTCACTGCTATCACTAACCCTCTACCCCCGCCCTCCCTGATTGCGAGCATAAGATAAAACGGCCCCTAGCTGCCGGTGGCCCTGTTATACCTGGCTACAAGAACGGTATTGTAGGTGCAAAGAATCTCTGGGTAAGGTCGGGTTACCACAGACGACGACTTCAGCTTGCATTTTATAAAACGCGCACAATGCGGGCCGACAACAATCTTTTCGAAGTGGTATTAAGCGGATTTCAGTGGGATTTTCGCGATTATTTCAAATCCATAGAGACTCGATAATACTCCAATCAGGAAATCTGCTTGTTTTCGGAAGGGCGATCGTCAGTCCCAAGGTAGTGTCGGGTACTTGGTACATTAGTCCCTCGTAAATAACGTAGTTTTAGATTGACAGTCGTGGTTTGTGTACATTATATTCAGAATAACCTGTTCAGAATAAACAAAAGGTATTTGCTGGAGGTCTTAACAGGTAAATGTTTTGATCGCGACACACTGACACACCACGTAATGAAGTAGAGTCTATTTATAAAGACTATTAATAGAGCAGATACTGTCAATATGTAAAATCAATTTGGAGTTGGTAGACAAAACCACAGCGGCCAACTACGGGCCGGCTTCATGGAAAGGGAGAGACCTTAAATGTTAAAATCCTTCTTCCGGAAGTGTGGATTCGGCAGTAAAGTATGATATGGATCTGGATGAACCCGAAAGTCTCACCAAATATGAGATCGATTTCATCATGTGGACAAAGAAGCAAATATTCAAATTGGTCGCTATTAGCATAATTACTACTAACATGATTAAAACTAGTCATCATAAACGGTGATCGAATGGTTAGAGGTACATTAAATATTAACACCAAGTTTGAAAGGCTGCAATTACTGAAGTCCACGCTCCGACTGTCACCCCTCCATGTGCAAAACGCCGAGAGTTTTCACCTCGAACTTCATAACCACTTCGAGGTTCTCGAGATCTGTATGCTGCATGAATTATACGAGCCAAGTCAGTAACCAGTTAGCGGAAACTGTTCAGCTGAACGGGTCTCAGTTGTTCAAAATCCATTCTACAAATAGTACTAAGAGGTTATCTGACCGCACTCTCAAACTCATGGAAGTAAAGCGAAACATGACCCCGCAGTCTTCAGACGAGGTGCCTAAATATCGGCAGCTCTCAAAGAGTCATAGAAAATATTAAATACATTTATCAAAGAAAGTTTAAAGACAAAAATGTAACTAATAAATTAATACCTTATAGTGTGTACCTACGACGATACGGTATACCAATAGTAAGTTATATTTTATTTATTTGTTTTTTACTTTATGCACAATTACATGCATCGGCGGACTTAATGCCTAAGGCATTTTCTGCCAGTCGACGGATTGCGCGATGCAGAGATAAAGTGAGGTATTTTATATCGCAGAAAAAATTTCTAGCATCATAAATGTCAGTGCCAGCGAAGGCGTAAAGGATTTTATTTTTTAAAGTAACAATTAAATACCTATGGTGTACATTATTGAAGCATCATCCTTTCATAATTAAATCAAAAGTTAGGTAAATGGAAGCCGATCATTTTATAGCCTCTATCATTCGTCTATTTAATCTCACAGATTTTGCAGCTATTCATTCTATATCTACTATGTATAAAGAGCATACTCCTTCTTAGAAGGCCGGCAACGCACTATTGAACCCTCTGGTGTTGGTAACAACAACAACATCAGGCAATACGTCTGCTCCTTTAGCTTATCTCATAATTATATTTCTTTTATCACATTTTTAAAATAACAGTAGGGAACAATAATGTTTGAATTTTAATTTCGGGGCTTGACTGTGCTTGTAGCATTTTTAATATAACATTTAAATTCCTGAAAAAAATATGACGGGATTGTGCACACTATCGTCTCGTGCTGTAGCACTATTTCTGAATAGTACGTACAAAACTTTGAAGCGTTTAGGCAGTTGTTTTTTGGAATCGATTTGAATTCTGATTTTCATGAAAAGCTTTATTTTCTGTTAGACATGAAGCAAATTAAAGGCAAAAACAATATTTACTTACAATCATTTTAATAATTTCATTCAATTTATTCATTTCTCAACAAACAGCGTTTCTTATGAAATGATTCATAAATACCTTTGATTATGTCAACCAAAACAAGAGGCAAGTGTGTCTCTAACCGTACTAAATGTCTTTCTAACCGAGGACCGAGTTATGCTTTTGGAGCAACACGACACAACACGAACTACAAACTCGGTTCTGGCTTTAAATTTGATTTTTCTTTGTTTTTCTGATCACTTACATCTTTCATTCTAAAATAAGTCCATTTTCTAGTATGACCTCTGTCCGACAAGAAAATGTTGAAATATTGGAGAGTGTAACGTTAATCATTCTCTTAAGCGCATTTTTCTAAAATGGAAAATGTAAAATCGTATACGTACTTTTTTAGTCTTGATTTTAATTATCTGAGATTGTAATAGTACATTTTTAGCGTCATGTACAAACTTGCACTTAATTGGCAACACCAATTCACAATTTCTTGATTATCTAAATGTTGGGATTATGTTTGATTTGTCCTGGATAAATAAATTAGACATAGATATCATAATGTTTCAGTGAGTATTCGTTATATATTAAATCTAAATACGGTTTAGTGCTTAATAAACTACTTTTCTCAGTTGTTGATGGGAGTGTCGTATAGATGCGCTGACCTTCGTTTTGATGCACAACGCACAACAAAGCATCAAAGTGACGGCTGCCCCATTTTCACAACAATCTTTGATGTCGATGTTACTTTAATTGTTAGTGAAATGTTTGAGTTTATTAAGTTATTTACTGATTATATAAAATATTTCTTGTGCTAAGTGTAACGTGAGTGGAAAGTAAAACTATAATGGAAGAAACGACTACGCAAACAATTCTGTATGGTGTATTTTATGGTACCACAGCAAAAGCTTTCTTTTCAACTTCTAGGAAAATATCAATGAACCTGAGAAAATAAATTGTATTATCAAGATGAACGAAAGGGATATCCCAAGTGTCCCTATTACAACATTAGCAGGAGTAGCCAGCTTGACAGATTGTAAGTATGTGAACAACATTAGTAAAATCAAATCACACTTTACTGCCGAAACAATTAAGTCTCAATGAAGTAATTATATAAATATATAATGTTTGCAGAGCTAAGTTCATTTCATAATATTGTAGTTACATGTGCATTATTTATTTATTCATATGTAAATTAGCCTTCAGCTACAAAGTTTACAGTATACAGGCTTCATCTACAACAAGATCAGTAGTTGTCTAAAATAAAGTAAGCCTCAATTTTGTTTACAATTGGTGATGATTAGAAAAAAAGTTCTGAATAAAAATAAAAATTGTTTTGAGGTTGTGATTTTTATAGTGAATCATCTGTAAATACCTTGTTACATGTCATTTAGATGGCTTCATTATTATTATTCAGACAAGAAAGCGGTTAAAACAAACCCTGTATTCTGAGAGGTTCCTAGGTGTCCTTCTTGGATTTAATTAAGTATTTGTCACATCAATTTTTGTATCAATATTTAGTTGCTTCCATTTTCCTTCATATACAAGAAGAATTATATCTACCTGATTACAATAATAACATAAGTTTAAAATGAATTATTTATTATTAATTTTCAGAATACAGTTAAATCTCAGCTGATTTATCTTAATCTAATATGTCGCACATTATATGTTTCTGTACATAATTTTTAGACTTGAATGACTAAAAAATGGTTAAAAATACCTTTTGCAGAACTCACTTCTGTTCACTAATCATAATTAGAATAAAATTGATGTTATAATTTATTTGTGCTCAAAGACCTAGAACTCTGGAGGTTCACTAATCATAATTAGAATAAAATTGATGTTATAATTTATTTGTGCACAAAGACTTATGTTTAGATAAACATACGAGACCCTCAAACAGCTTTGCTAAAAAAGATGTTAGTTATTATTAAGGTATTCTTGGGCAAAAAGACCACTTTCCTTACTAAAAAGCCATCTCAATGAGTTTTTAAGATCTGTGTTATATGACAACTATGTGGTAGTTGAGGTCAATCGGACCACAGAGAAAGACACATGTATGAAATAACAATCTGTCAAAACATTATGGATCTGCTATAAAACTTTATTGTGTAAATGTATCATCATGAAACTAGTATTCTTAAAAGTGAAATAGTTTAAAGTAAAATAAATACCCAAAAAACATCATGTGTTAATTTTAATTATTCATAACTTCACAATAATGGTAATCCATTAATATATTATACAAAAAAATTCTTGATAGTAGTCATATATACAGATAAAATAAAAATAAATAAATATGTTCAAACATTTTAACACACAATGCCATCTAGTCCCAAACTAAGCGGAGCTTGTACTATGGATACTAGATAACTGATATTAATACTTATATACTTTTTTTTGTAAATACATACATATTATACATAGAAAACACCCAAATTCCGAAACATATATTTGCTGATTATACAAACATTTGGTCTGGCTCAGGAATCAAACCCGAGACCTCTTGCACAGCAGTCGCATTCCCTACCACTGCGCCACAGAGGCAGTCAAAAGACATAGTGGTACAGTCAGGACCAAAGATATCTGTTCCGCTAAGGCTTCCAAATATGTCACTCTACTACTCATATGCATTTCATACTACTCATACATATATAACATTCTAAAACACATTTTTTACAATGCATGTATGTATGCATTGTAAAAAATGCAATCTATAAGTTTAATCTCTGTCATGTTAAATTATATGTCGAAAAGGGTTGTTGATGTGATTTAAATATTAGTAAGGAATAATAATATGATATAATACCATTCAAACGATACAGACCAATGAAAATTGGCTGCTGTATGAAATACTTTTGAAGTGGTTCATTTGTAGATCCCATTTTCTTTCATATGTAATATGCAATAGTTTTCATACATAATGTTGATAGTCTGTTTTACTAAATGTGGAAATTAGAACCCTCTACTGTTATCCACTAATGTTAAATATTTGAATCATTGTTTTTTTAGATAAGTATGCTTTAGTTACTATGACACTGTACCTTTACAACAAAAAACCGCTGGTAACGCCGCAGGGCGATGCTATTCTAAAAAAAGGCTAGCCTAAATTTCTCCTTAACTCAAAGCCATTCCAGATATTAGATGCAGCAAACAGCCATACAAAATCAGTGCTAGTTCCATATTTGTGGAATATAGGCTTCAAAGATTTTTTACAATACCTATACCATCCACATATTCCCTAAATGTGTTTGCAGATGACTGTTTATTATTGGTAGAATCTGATACTACAATGGAATTATGAAACTAGCTAACAGATATTTCATCTTAATATCTCTTTGGGATGTACGTAATCGCTTAACTTTTGCACCAAACAAAATCTTCCTAAAAAAATGTTCATATTAAAAATTGTTATTTGGGATTTGTTTTAGAAAGAAAATTTTTATTTATTAAACATATTAGAACAGTGTATGAAAAGTCTAAAAATAATGTCTCTCTCTACTCATACATATTATATATACTATAGAGATAATAGCTCACTTAGACCTTAGAGACTTATTTTATCCGTGATGCTTCCCAGTTTGTCTGCCTATTATATATTATAACTTCATTTCCTTTTTGTCTCCCGCTTTGGTAAGGAGGGAATTGGATATATTATATTGCCAACTCCTCCAGTTTTTCTTCTGATTAATTTCGTTGTAGGTTCCAAGACAAATTAATTTTTCTTGGGACTTCCCAAGTGTCTTAGCTCGGTGTGTTCGTGAGTCACTGCTGTTGATTCTGGTGCACAGGAGTTACAGTGGTGGGTGTGGGGGCGGGATAGGTTCCAAAAAAAAGAGCTAGACAAAATTTAAAAAAGGTTTTTATTATATCTTCAAATAAACCATAAGAGTAAGATAGGAGCAACAGTTATGATGTAGGTTATTTAACAGCCCAATAAACTTAAATTTATAAAGAAGGAAGTATGTAGGTATATACAACAATTTTAAGTTTAATAGTTTCATTTGTGGATATCTGGAAATCTAAAGATTTTATATATAGAGGACTATATGCAAAATCTATTATACTATATATACTATACCTATTAATAAAAAAATATTGAAGGATGTGCTAAGCCTAAGTACAGAAATCTAGATGATTGATTCATTAACCATTAACTTAGAGACATTACAAAATTTAGTAATCTCATTTAGTTAGTTCATTGGTTATAATAATACTTTGGTATCATTTTCTAATTTGTTTGCAGTATTACCAGTGTTACCGCTTCCCACTCCATTGCCGTCAACACTAAACAACAAGTCACAGTTATTTCATCCACGGGTTGCAGAAGAGGCAGCCATTCTTCTTGCGACACATGATGATAATTTAGTGACACTCCTACTTCAATCTCTCATGCAGACTTCAGTACAACATATGTAATATATTTGTTTTTTTAGTCTTACTTATGTTTTAACAGTATGTGATGGAAAAAGAATGTGTCCATCTATTTAAATAATACATTTGTATGCTTTTTAACTTCACAGTCCCTTTTCTGTGCATCGATACAAATACTTTAAATATAAATCTTAATTACAGTATATTTTATTGTTTATTCTATTGCTTATTTTCAGAGATCTAAAAGATGAAAGCATACCAAATGCAGTGAGTCCAGCCCCACAACAAGCTACACCGGAACTGTTAAAGGCCATTTTACATGTAAATCCTAATGTATTTGATCAACAACAGAGAAACCATTGGGGAAACCATTTACACACATCTAAATTTAATGGAATGTCCCCTTCAGCTTCTCAGTATAATTATTCAGCACATGGTACTGTGCCATTAAGCCCCTCATCACTAGGCACAGCAGTGCATTCAGGATCTATTCCAAATCAGCAGTTGCTTGCTCCTCCATCTCAGTCATCCCCCCATGTAAATATGGGTTCTCCTCCTTCTCAAGCTAGGCCTGGAAATGCAGTAAATATTACTGCTCAGAATAGTGTGTCACCTATTTGGAACAGTGGAAACTCTTCCAACATTTACACAAGCCCTCTCTCGAACACATCTTGTTCAAATCCACAAAATGGGGGATTCTATAATAGTCTAGTAGGAGATAATAGAAATTTCGGAACTAGTTTAAATGAAGAGAAAGATCCATTATCACCAAGTAATCAAAGTGATCCACAGAGGTTACTTACACAAACACAAGAAAAGGCATTTGAACAAGGTATGTACTATCTGAAAGTAACCAAATATTACTGTCTAAAAATCTGTAATGTATCAAGATTTTGATTAGTGCACAATGTAGCATACAGTAGGAACTTATGATACTCTACTAACTTACCCTAAATTATTACAGATGGTAATGTAGTGACAGGCCAGTCTCCAGCTCAAGCAAGTGTGGCGCCATCACCATTACGACAAGAACCACAAGTGCCTCAACCATCTATGGGCGCCCCATATGCGCTGCAACAATCAATGCAGATCAGTAGTCAAGACAAACAAGACCCAAATAAAAGTATGGGAGTAATCAATAACCGATATCCCGTAGTTAAACTTGGTCGCCTCTCGGTAAGTAGTCATAATATCATTATTAAACAATTATTAATGTGCGATCTTCCACAATGCTGCTGAATATTACAATGTTAAGTTGCCGGTCTGTCAGCAAAACGGAAGATGTATTTTGAATTGAGTGTGAGTTTAGCTTAAATACTTATTTCCGTGCAATGAGGGCCAAGTGTGAGTTTATATCGCATCAACTCGACATCTCAGCGATCGCGTTGGCCGTTGCAAATGGGCTGCACAGAAACCTTTGTAACCTACGGGGTGTAAGGGGGCAAACCCCAACTTTTCGTCTCAAGCCAATCTCACCTGTACGCGGTATATCCTGCTGAACGCCTAACGAGGCTCTGGCTACCGACCCATGGCGCTGTAGCCATCCCAAAAGACGTAGCTAAATGAAATAGGCAGGTGACGGTGCAAAGAACTACGCCCTGCGATCACCAACCCGCCTGCCCAGCGTAGTGATTAGGAGCAGCAAACATAAGCCACGGCCCAAAGAAAGTGGATGTAGTGAAGCCCCGACTCCATGACTAAAGCTGAGATCGATTTCATTATGACGGACAGAAAGCACATATTCAAAGACGTCTCAATGATCAATAGGTTTAACACCGGAAATGATCACCGACTTGTCCGAGGCTCTTTGAATATCGACTTTAAGGCTGAACGTGTCCATTTGTTGAAATCCAGACTCCGACCAACTCTGCTCCAAGAAGGTACGAAATTTTGTCAAATGCAGCGTAAGGGCAAATACGGAAAAGCAATATTGCAGAATGCAATAATGCAGGTTTCAGAAGTGTTTGTACAATCTCTCGGAAGAAGCCACCTGACTAAGTTGACCACAGCAAGTGGAGAGTCACCATTACCAAGTCGGCCGTCCTTTCGGAAGTGGAACATTTCTATGGCGGTTTGTACGCTTGGCATGCATCCCGCCCTGATCCCGAAAATAAGGACTCTAAAGCCACATTAACGCGCCACTGTACCGAAGATCTGCCAGAAGTCAGCACTGAGGAAATCGAGATGGCTCGACCTGGCTGACTCCTCAGTATGATCATTGACGTTCAGATGAACTTCACTTCTCTTCTTCTTCGTTCTCGAAGTTGTTCGAAAATATGTGTACCTCGGGCAGACTTTGCAGTTAGGTAGAAACAATTTCGAGGACGAGGTGAAAAGGAGAATTCAGTTGTGTTGGGCAGCGTTTGGGAAACTTCGTCGGGTCTTTTCATCGTCGATCCCACAGTGCCTAAAGACGAAAGTCTACAATCAGTGCGTCCTACCAGTCATGAGATACGGAGCCCAAACGCTATGGAGAGGGCTATGATTAACGTTTCTCTAAGGTATCGCATCAGGAATGAGGTAATCCGGCAGAGAACCAAGGTCATCGACATAGCCCACAGGATTAGCAAGTTGAAGTGATAACCGTTGGTGTAAAAGTGTTCTTGAGTGGAGACCGCGTCTCAGCAAACGAAGTGTAGGACGTTCTTAGGCCAGGTGGAGTGATGATCTGCGTAAGATGGCTGGTAGGAGCTAGATGCAAGAAGCCGAGTATCGAACCAAGTGGCGCGCAATTGGAGAGGCCTATGTCCAGCAGTGAACTATGATGATGAAACCTTCCCTAATCACAGCGACGAACGCGCTAGCTGAACTAAACTCACACTAGGCCTTCTAGTGTATTTGAATTACTAAAATCTTTTGTTACAAACACTATAAATATTATTTTGAACCGGAGTGCTATAATTACATATTTTATCAAACAAGAAGATAAGTTTAACTAATTTAATCTGCTAAAGGTACAATAATTTTGCATATATATAAATAATAAAGTTTCCACATTCAGGAAGGTTTGCTGAAGAAACATGATTTCACAGCTGATGAGGGGTCAAGAAAAAATAGTACATTGGAATCAGATTCTGATGACAATGTCCCTTTAAAGCCGAAAACTTGTAGTAATACACCAACTGTAGATAAGGAAAGGGAAGCGATTGACATAGCTAGAGAGAAAAACTGGGAAGCTGTTAAAAGGAAACATGAAGAAGCCAGTAAAAGGGAGGAAGCTGAAGCTGCAATAGGTAATATTTGTATATATTTATTTACTTTCGTTAACCAAGAAAGCCCATTCTTTAGAGCATTTTCATAAGATAAACAATATTGCTGTTTTTATTTTAGCTAAAATATGCATAATTTGTTCTCTAAGGGCCTTTAAAAAAGCCAAAATTTATCTTTTCTATGTTATTTCAATGCAAGTAGAATAGATAATATTATGCGCTCCGCAGTTTGTATTTCAATCTCGCTTGAAGAAAGGCTTTTCATCTGAATATCTGGGTGAGCCAATCATCAGCCTTGTCCATTCCTTAAAATATTTATTTGATATTTTTTTTAACTTGATAGAAATATCATTAAACTTTCTTTTATTTACAGTCCGGCCAAAGTTACGGAAAGTCGAGAAGAGATTAGTACCTGTGTTAGAAATGCTTTCTGTAGACGAATTAATGGAGACAAATACGTATCAGCGTTTTAATAAATTGATAGAATCAGTATTCGAAACTATTGATGACGACGTAATAGTAACTGACGAAATGGGTAAGCATCATACTTAAGGTTTCAGCAATTTGATATTATTCACTTTAGCCAATATACTAACAATGGTGTTATATTACAGAGGGAACAGATATACCTGAAGAGTTATTATTACCACGTTATCAGCTTCAAGAGTTATGCTCAGAAGCAGCTAAGCTAAAGAATCTAGGTGCTATGGAAGCTATTCCTTCAGACAGATTAGTACGATTACTTAGTCTTATGGAGAAAAATATTAGAGCTGCGGAGAAAATGTCACTGGTCGGAGATCCCGTACGTACTTTTTTTTTATTTAGCAGTTTAGTATTATTACTATTATTGAATACAAAAATTAACGCCATGAGTAAACATACCTTCGAATTGCTTGATCTTTCGACCAGTTTGTGTTAACCGTCAGGTTGATTGATTAAAAACGTGTCTTACCTGTGAATCGCATAAATTTTCGTGTATGTCAATTTACATAAATTTTATGTGTTATTTCATTTCATTTTATTGTCCAAAACATTTTTATATAATTACTTTTAGAAAACTTTAAATATAATAATTCTATTGACTTTCAGGAGGATAGTGAAGAAATGCGACAAATATGGATGGAGTCTGCTTTGGAAAGGGTCATGTGTGCTTCAGACGCATGTTTAACATCACTTTATGTAATGACCTCTCCGAATATGCCCAAACGCATATTTCTAGAGGATGTTATAGATCGAGTTATAATGTTCATAAAGTTCCAGTTGAATAATACCATTTACTGTGTCTACGATCCTGTATATAGCATTCAAAGTACTTCTAAAAAGAAAGGTATGGTTTTAAACTTGATTTAAATTCCTTGACTATCACTAAGCATATTAGCTAGAGTAACAGTAAGATAGAAATATATATTTATGCACAGTGTGTTGCGGAGTCAAGGGTCTGCGTTGAGAGCAATAAATACTTCTATGTATAGTTATAAAAGATGGAACAAAGTACCCAGCAGTTGTGAGAGGATTTTACGATTGTTAACTTGGCGTGATATTGGTGGAATTCGGAATGACAACCGACATAACGCCTAGTCTATCTCTATAAAGAATCATGTATGGAAAATGCTTCGTTAACTTGGTGCAACTTGCTGTGCAATAAATAGCAAATCCCTGATGATGGTCTATAAGAAATTGTTACCTGAACTTGAAGTTCAATTTGGCAATAAGAAAGTAACAAACCCTACATGAGTTTCTGTTGTTTCACATAAACTATGGATATATTATATATTTGACTAGTTTATAATTTTTGTATATAAATATCCGTTATTTATTTTAGTTGACGGGCGAAAACGACGTGGTGGCGGTGCCGGTAATGTGACCAAGCGTGGGAGCGCCGGGACATCGACGCGTGCTGTACGAGAACTTTACACTCATGCGCACGAATCTGTTACGATGCTGGCTGAATTATTCGCAGCGCATCATCTCACCGATACTACTGTCCTACATGCATCCACTGTTGGAGTATCGCCTTTTTTCGTTGAGAACGTTAGCGAATTGCAACTCAGCGCTCTTAAACTTGTTACTACGGTAATATATAATATTGCATTGTGATAGGCCCTAGTGTGTGTTTATTTCACGTCTATGCAACAGTAACATAGACTTCGTCATTCATTGCCGTTGTCCAGCGCTAAAATGTCTACTAATAATAATAATAATAAATCCATTTATTCACTATTTTTAAAGAAATCTTACGTGTCGTTTATACACTTTTACACACAAAAAAAATGTGTAAAAGATCAAAATCGAAGGGCCAAAACCATATATCATTGACGACTTTTCTGCTACCTATTCGACCCGATTTTAATTTTGTTTATATGTGTTGATTATAGATATTTACAAAATACGAGCAACACAGACGACTGCTGTTAGAAGATATTTTAGCATCTATAGCCCGCATACCTAGTTCTAAGCACAACTTGAGATCATTTCAACTGAGTTCGGATCAGCAAATACAAATGTTGACAGCGCTTGTGCTGCAGCTGGTTCAGTGCGTTGTTACGCTGCCAGAAACATTGTGTAAGTCACAGGATAAAGAAAAAAATGCAGACGCAAGTGACTCTAAAAAGGTATGTTGAAGTTGTTTAGCTAATTCTCTATCTATTACAAGCTTTTTTTATTGTAATTTTTTTAGTTTCACTTGTTCTGATGTTTATCTGAAATCAAATCTTGCAAGTTAAATTCGATCATATTTCCGATTGAAATAAATTTGGAATGTATCTTTAGTTCTGATAGCAATGCAATTACATACAATCGGTATTATTATTAATTCAAAATGTCCGCCGTTACAAAATGGTGGCTTACATATTTCTGAACAACCCACCTAATATGGGTATCAAATGAGAGGGCTTAAAGTTATTTTTTATTAAAAAGTAATAAAAACTTGTTTTTAAAAAACCTTTTTTAATAAATTACTTATTTATATTATTTGCTTTTATTTTATTTTTCACATGTATTTGTGATTTTTTAGAGTGTCGATAAAGACCTTCTTATTATATCCAAGTACGAAGCAGCGATTAGTGTAGGCGGTACATTCTTGACGTCATTCCTGAATAAGTGCCGGAGTCGGAACGAAGAGGTCGACTTCAGACCCCTATTCGAAAATTTCGTGCACGATTTGCTTACCACTGTTAACAAACCAGAGTGGCCAGCTACTGAGCTATTGCTTAGCCTACTTGGAACAATGCTTGTAAGTATTTATTTCTATCATGTTCACAACGTAAACATTTTCACTTATTTAAAACAGAGTTTTGTGAACAACCAGAAGAGCTTTTTTGAGTGATAATTTTATCATCATTTAATCATTATGGAATTAAATTAAGACCATGCACTGTGTTTTGGCATTAACTAAAAAATAATTTTCAACACTACGAAAAAGAACCAAATGAAATCATTACAGTGTTCTGTCTTAAGCATGTTAATTGTAAATTATGTGGGTGGGCTAGGCTTTCATTGGGGTCTATAAAGTTAACGGCATAGTTTTTCTTATAATTGTGTGTTTTTTTCTTTATAGGTAAAATACATGTCTGATAAGTCTATGGAAATGTCAGTTCGTGTAGCGTCATTAGAATACTTGGGTCTAGTAGCCGCACGTCTGCGAAGGGATAGTGTGCATTCACGTGCAAAACTGGCTACCATGGATGCTGTTGTCAGAGACATAAGGGCTGAGGAGGAAAAAGATGGCAATCAGGCACAAGTAAGGTTATTGCTAGTCTAATGAAAACTTCATTAAACCCTATGATTTTAACAGGTTTAAGACGTTTATGTACCTTTCCACAAAGCCGTAAAAATTATAGAAAACAAAAATTAACTTTTTTAAGTGATTAATGTTACCATATATATACCACATATCATTTATATCACAGTAATATTAAAAACTCAAGAGGAGAGTAAATGTGTTGGAGGTGGGCCATGGGCAATACACGTTACACGTTTTATTTATGTTTATTTTGGAATTGATTAATTTAGTACAGCTGCCAAGAGAACCTGCTCCGTTCATTTAACGCCAATTCATTTTAACCTCATCTATTTGATTGCAGAATGTTACTTCCGGTCTAGATGAAGACGAAGAAAGAACGGAATTCCTCCAAAGAGTGTTACTTGATTATTTGGCCATCAATGGTCAAAAAGATCAGGCTTGGAATTGTTCTCGACATTTTTATATCACGCAGTGGTATAGAGATATGGTGATCCAACCTAAAAGTACATCACCTACAAAAAAAGCTAAAAACAAATCCAAAAGACGATTCAAAGATGAATCTAGTGAGGAAGAGTCAGATCCTGATGATGATAGCGATGATGAAAGTCGCCGTATTAAAGATTCGAAGGCTGAAAAGAAACTTGCATCAAGTGCGCTGATTTCAGCGGAGAAATTCAAAACCATTGAACGGCGAAAAAATTTCTTCCTCGAAAAAATACGACCATTTAGATATCAAGGTGGTACACAAGTACAAGTGATGCAATCTTACATAGACTACAGTGGAGCAGAGCTCATCTCTCAGTACTTAGCATCAAAGAGGTCTTTTTCTCAGAGTTTTGATAGATATTTAAGAAAAATACTTGTAATTTTATGTGAAAATACGATAGCGATACGCACGAAGGCGATGAAGTGTTTAGCAATGATTGTCGAGGCGGACCCGGCTGTGCTGGCGCGACCCGACATGCAGATCGGAGTTAATCGATCCTTTCTGGATCAGTCTACTGCAGTGCGCGAAGCTGCTGTAGACTTAGTGGGAAAGTTCGTACTCAGTCGCCCCGATCTCATTGATAAGTATTATGGAATGCTCTCAAATAGAATATTGGTGAGTGTTTTCAACACAGCGGAAAAATTATTACTGATAGTTATCTTCGTCACAAATCTCTCATAACGTGCTTACTTTATTTATAGGACACTGGTGTTTCGGTGCGAAAACGAGTGATAAAAATTTTAAAAGACATTTGTATAGAGTGCCCTGAGTTTCCTAAAATACCTGAGATTTGTGTAAAAATGATTAGAAGAGTGAATGATGAAGAGGGTATAAGGAAATTAGTGATGGAAGTTTTTCAAAACATGTGGTTCAGTCCATGTGCGAACACCGCGCGGCCGGGCACTTTAGACATGACTGCGGCCACAGCTGATCCTCTCACGAGGAAAGTCCTTAACATCACAGATGTTGTTATATCTTCCAGGGATATAGGACTGGAGTGGTTTCAACAATTGTTAACCAGCGTAAGTTTTGATATGTATATAATATAAAAACAATGTGAAATTTTGTTAATAACTGTATTTTTTTACAGTTGTTCAAACCTAAAGAAGACAAAGATGATTCCACAAAAATTATCTATCAACCTCCCAAGTCTTTACTACTTGCTTGTCAACAAATAGTAGACTGTCTCATAGAGAGTTTACTTCAGTTAGAAGAGACGAGCGCCGAAGGTAAATCCGTAAAATAATTATCAAATAAATGAATATAACTTGTTACTAAATTCTGATCACAATTCTGGTTACAAAATTCGTATACACCAGTAATGTCTGAATATATTTTGCAGGGACTGGGTCGTCACAACGCATTCTAGCTTGTCTGTCAACATTGCATTTATTTGCGAGAATTAGGCCACAATTGTTAGTTAATCATGCATTAACTCTGCAACCGTACCTGAGTTTAAAATGTCAGGTAAGTACTCAAACTTCTTACACGAAATCATTTACTCTATCTACATATTGATAAAATCTTAATAAAATCAGTGAAATAATTTGAGATGGTTTGAAAAAATAACTAGTATGTTTGTTAGACACAACTTAAAGAAAACTTTATTACTGGAATTGAACGTATTCTAACAGTGATGTAAGCTATGGTCAAAAAATTCATAAATTTTGTACCTATCAACTCTACACTGTGTGGGTAGAACTAAATATATATATACATATTTGCAAAGTGACTAAACCTCGCATAATTGAGTATAAAAGTCAATATCTAATATTGATTATAGAATCAGTACGAGCAACAAATAATGTCGACTGTAGCATCGACACTTGAGCTAGTGGTCCCTTTGATGGAGCACCCGAGCGAGGTGTTCTTGGCGCAGCTGGAGGAAGATGCCGTCAAGCTCATTCTGCAGAGGGGACAACTTGTCATAGCGTCTTGTATCGCCTGCCTTGCTGCCATCGTTAATAATCTCACTCACAATTACAAACTCATAAGAGATGTTTTCAATAAGTACCACGGTATGTAATGTAGACTTTATGTTTTAGGACATATTATTTTAAGCTCTCGTTTAGTAGCGGACAATAACTAGCTTAAAAAAATATTTTTACTACTGTTAATCTTTCAATCTCAGAAAATAATTTACGGACATTAAATAGTATTGGAAAAATTTTACTCATTTGTACCATTTTCATATAAAATTAAACTTTTCAGGTGTACTACTTCAATGGAAACATTGTTGGCAGCGAAATCCTGAAATGACAAGAGCATTACATTCAAGACCGCATTTTCGACGAGCCCTCTTTATAGTAGGACTTTTGTTGCGATATTTTGATTTTACTGAAGCAAGAGTTATAGATGGATTACCGGTAAGATAAATGTCTTCATATTAGAAACAATATATGTGTAGTTGTTGAAGGTAGGTTACAACTACCAATTGTGTATGAGGAGGTAAAAATAATAATTCCAACTTACGGATTGATAGTGTAAAAACATAAGCAACACAAGCATATAAGCAGTATATAGCCGTAAATTGCACTAGCATGTAATATATAAGGTTATAAGGACAAGCGTACTTTCCGCGTCGATAACGAGATCTGACTGGCGCGGGCGCACGCCGCTGGTTAGTGGTTGCGCGTCGCATAAATTCCGGAATATTACACCTCAGGTGTCGATAATCGATATCGATATTGGCCATTGAATATATTTTATACTTTATATAAGTAAATGTACATATAGATAGTTTTTTAATAAAAAGTGTGTCTGGATATGTATTTATGTGTAAATATATTAACATTTTTAAGATTATAATATAATGAAATATGTAAATGTATTTATGTGTAGTAGGTAGGTAGCCTACATAGGTATGTGATACAAAGTGTGTGTCTACAGAAGTAGAAACATTCATGCCATAAGAACGACCATTTGATATTTTTGGTATTGATAACGTTTACTATATTTGATTTTATAATGACATGTTAACTCTTTCTTGACTATTATTTATGTTATAAATAACTACTTCAAAAGCAGTTTTACAGTACCACCACTTTGTTTTCTTTATTTGGAGCTCGAATAGTTTTAATAAAATGAATTTTATACTTTTAAGAAAGTGTCAAATTGATTCTATTTTCAATTGATACTTGGGTACCTTATTGATTTGCGTCATATCGAATCAAAGATTGTTTTGAATTAATAGATGGAGACATGTATGATAAATATTGATTGAATATGATAGCTTTGCGACTTTTGTCGTAACTCCATTACTCTAAATAAGTCCGGCTTGTTAATATTATTTTAACGTTCCAGAATGATATAAAGGAACAAATTTTCACGACTTTGATGTTTTTCGTTGGCCTGGAAGATGAAGATTTCGTCTCACATACACTCAAAGCGCTGGGATCTGTTTGTGTTCGTCATTACGAGTTTATGCTACGGCCGGAACTGAAAGAGTTCTATCATCAACTGCTAACATCAGATTTGGCGCCCGTAGAAATGAAAGCTGATGTGCTTAGAAATATTGAAATGTACTTACAAGAGGAGGAACAGAGGATGATAAGGCAAGATAAAGAATGTAAGTACCTAGTTGTTTAATATTTCACGAATTAAAAACATAACAATAACTGATTTAGTTCATATGTATAGAAAAAAAATATTTTTACGGGTTCTAGGTTTAAATAAACTGCGAAATAAGCCTAACGGGTAAAATAGACTTTATAATACACTCTTTAATCATTTAGGTAGATAAAACGCAGCAACCGTTCTTAGTGATCGCCGAGGTCGTTGGGTTAATTACTTATATCACTCAGATATTTATCGCACTGTAGCTCAAACTGAACTGCGTTCAATGCAGTGCCGTTTTACATATAATACCACGACAACTGATACAATCTCGAAAATTCCAACCACATAGAACATTCGAGCATTACCGTTTCCGAAAAATGTAAACCAGCCAAACAAGCGACAATCAATCCGTATTCAACCTTACGTTTACGAGTATAGTAGTAACGTAACGTAACGTAAAAGTGTCGCTGCCTTTTTTCGAATATTCTTGTTAATTCTAAATAAATGATTTCCTGATTCAAGATTCCAGATAAGATTCAAGTTCAATAAAAATTTACTGAGTAAAAGTTATACTATAAATATAACTTTTCGTCGTCTTAATACATACATAAGTTATTTCGTACGTACGTATGTATTTCGACGACCAGGCAATTTCTAATATCAAGTTATTATCTTAAGGGCTAGTGCTCCTTGTGATCTGGCATAGGTATATATGTGTTAAAATATAACAATAATATAACAGTTTATCTTAAATTATAGGGTCAAAAAGGTCCAAACACGAGAATCTCAAAGAGATGGGTGACGTCTCGTCTGGTATGGCGTCAACCGTGATACAGCTTTACTTAAAAGAGATCCTCGGGTCTTTTCTGCACTTAAGCACAGTTGTTCGGTCCAGTGCAATGAAGGTGGTGCAACTAGTATTGGCACAAGGTCTCGTGCATCCTGTACAGGTAAATATATCTATTACGTGAACAATACTTGTATCTCAATTCATAAATGGTTTGCCCCCTATATTATTAAGATAGTTAACAGAAAAAGTTCATTAGTATAAGCATAACAATTTCATTTTACTTTTTATTTATTGATACGTCACTTATTGTATTGAAAATTATTATTATCGTTCTAGATTGTTCCATATTTAATATGCATGAGTACCGACTTGGAAGTAACTGTATCGCATACGGCTGACAAACATCTTCAAGAAATAGATAAGAAGTATCCCGGTTTCATTCATATGAAGGCTCAACTTGGTATCAAACTTTCGTACCAATTACAAAAAATCCTGCAAGGAGGAGGTGAGAGTACGGGAGTTATAAGAGGGTTTAGGTAATTATTGCTGGCACTCAACATATATTTAATTCACGTATTAATCTGATCAATTAACTATAACTGCTATTTATTTCAGGAAAAAAGACCAAGATGAACTACCGACTGCTTTGAATGGTTTCTTGTACTCATTATTACGTAATACGCGGCCGCAACGTCGTGCTCTAGTTTTATCATTACTGAAACAATTTGATGATGTTTCTGTAAGTCTCACTTTTTTCTTAAGTTTTACATCGTGTTTTCCACCGTGTCGCATTTAAAACTATACTCATACAACGTATTTTAATGCTGTTTTCACCACTAAACAGATAGAGTAAAACATACTTTTGTCTCACATAACATAAACTGGATAAACAAAATAATAATAAATCCCTTTATTGTACACCAGCTTATGTAATTACAAGGTAAACTTAAAACTATTACAAAATACAAGTGGCGGCCTTATCGCTCCAAAGCAATATCTTACAGGCAACCATGTTAATGTACTATGGAGTTATATAGTCTTAATAAGATCTACTATAGATCCATAATATATGTCTATCTCACACACTTAATCATTTTATTTCAGACGGCCCCACTGGATCAAATGTTATACCTAGCTGATAATTTGAGCTACTTTCCGTTTCAAGTTCAAGATGAACCACTATTTATTATACATCATATTGATATAATTATTTCAACGTCAGGATCGAATCTATTGCAGCTTTTTCGTGAGGTGAGAAGGCTCTTTTGTTAAATTTCAGCTTGATATCACTAAACAATTGGAATATATATTTAACTAGATTTGCTTATTACAGGTAAGCAAATCTAGTTAAATTTTAAAACTTTATACTAAACGTATTTTGCAATCAAACACCATTTTCTACTATCCATATTTCCTAATATTATTTTGTACTAAGCATATTTCCATGTTAATCAGACTTTTTGAATAGGTGGAAAACGTTGAAGGGTTCGGTTCTATAGATATGTTTATGCCTGTTGCAATGCTATTAGGGCGATAGTTAATGAAGTTTTTGATCTGCACAGGGGTTAAACAAACCATGTACAGAAGAAAAAGAGCCTTTAGATGAGGAGGAAGATGATGAGGAAGCAGAAACCTTATTGGCGCAAATGCCAGAGTGCACACGGCCATTACAGGACGCCATGCGCCAAGCAAGAGGCTGCCTACTGCTCCTCGTACTCAAACAGCACCTCAAACAGCTTTATGGCTTCACTGATGCGTAAGTTTAAATCGTCAGCGAATTTAAAATAAACCCCCTATTTTAATTAGTCTGAAGTAAACGTGATCGTTTGAAGATCGAGATTTTGTCTTCTTCCCGCTTGTACATTGCTGTTATTATGTTACTTAGTTAATAAACATTTCGACTGCTGCAATATCATTGGGTATAAATGGGAATAATCTGGTGTATCTAACAGAATCCAAATTGCACCACTACTTAAATTATTTTGTAAGTAGAGCCTTTCATATCACTATCGATGTAATATCAACATGTGTAAAATTGATATGACAATTTCTGGTTTACGCAAAGTGTGTCCTATGCGGATATGACACAAGAGTTACAGGTTTGGAAGCAGTGAGCTGACCACATAAACCACTACGGGATACCTTTATTCAAATTTAAACATTTTTATTGAAGGAAAATTAACCAGTATTCACCGTCGGAGGGCGTGAAAGTGTACGAGAAAGCGGTGTCGCGGAGGCAGGCGCCGATCTTCGAGCCCAAGGCTACTATCGCGCAGTTGAAAGAGAGAGACGCTCGTGATGACCTTGACGATCGTGGCCGGCGAAGACTCGTTGACGATTATTTGGAGGTAAGCCTTACGTTCACATCATAACATAAACAGATTTTAACAGTCCATTGCTGGGCAAGCGGATTACCATAACGAAACTTAAAAAAGAAATATAGTGTATACATGCATGGTAAGTGGAATATTTCCTACATTCATATTGTAAAAAGCAGCCAGTGCCTTTTTATAAACAAAAAGAGCGCCCTTCTCTATATATATGCTTGTCCAATTTGTTATCTGGTTTTAAATAAATTATCATCATCTTTAAATGTACCATCACTATAAATAAACAAGGAAAATATCGTCATTTACAAGTTGTTTGATTTGAATAATCGGTAAATATATAAAAATATATCTTGAGTTCAAAGTATACTACTCTACAACTAGCTATTTAATTTAAGTTTGTATATATCGATTGTGCAATCTATTGCTTAGGTTATTAGGCAATAGTTTATTTAGCTATCTGTCGTCACTTCACAGAATTTTCTCAATGCCTACCGTCGTATTAAGACTATATTTTTATTAGTATGGCTAGTGATTGATTTTGTTGAGCGTTGCCAATTTATGAGATAACCCTGACCTTCTTGAAATTAAACGGGAAAATAAACCACCACCACCACGTAATGGGACTTAATCAACAAGTTCTTAAAATCTTTAAATAATAAAGATCTCAAATTTCAATTAGATATTAATCGCACTATAGCTTAACTGAACTGCTCATATTACTCACCACAGGATTCACTGGTTCGTTTCCGACATTTGGCCACGACCGCTTCCGAAAGACGCTTTCGAACTTAAACGAGCCAAGCAGACCCTATTGTATAGTCTAGTAAAGTTCATTGTTCTCTACCACAATGTATTATTAATATTTTTTTTAATATTTCATATTTAAAAAACTTGAAGAACTTTCTCTAGAAATGAAAATAATACTAAGTCCTCAGTACGAAGTATCTGTTTGGTGTCTAATCATCATAAACAGCCTTTAAACAGTATACATGTGGACATGGGCCTCGCATTAATAGGAAGTTTTTGACCCAATATACGACGTTGGCCAAACGGATTGGCATAGGGTTTGTGTTAAGTATTCTTTCTCTTTGCAGTGTAGTTACACTGTACTCCCTTAGTCGGCTGTTATGACACGGGGTGATGACAATCCTTATTCTAAATTCGTCACCACGCGGAGACGGTGTCTAATATTTCCATGTTTTTGACAGTTCAAGCAATTAATGCTTAAGTTCGACCCTGAGGAGGAGGAAGAGGAGGAGGGCGCGGGCGCGGCGAGCGCAGCGCCGTCGGAGGTGCCGCCCGCAGCGCCCGCCGCGCCGCCCCCCGCCACGTAGCGCCCCGCGCTGCCGCCCGCGCACGCCCCGCAGCGCCCCGCAGCGCCCCCCAGCCAGCCCAGGGGCGCGGGCCGGCCCTCCGGCGCCCGCACTCGACTTCTTTGTATAAGTTGTATTTGAGAAACTCGATTTTGTTTTTATATTAAGTCTTGTGTGTAGATAATTTTTATGAGAATATAAAGTATATGTACCTACTCCGCCTCGAGTCTTTGGAGTCCGCCCCGCCCCTCGATCCGGCGATCGGCCTCGTCGTCCGTTCGATCGATGTAATATTTGTAAATATTTCGATTTCGAATGAATAAAGAGAGAACTCGTCTTTAAAAATATCATTTTTATATTTACATATTTCCGAGTACAAATTAATAATTACGTGTATAATGTAGGTCATAGATGAATAAAATTAATACTATAGTAGCTTCCGTTTCTGCAGTGAGCGCTATTCGCGCTGTTTGCGGTCGTCGGATGCGGCGAATTTGTTGCACAGGAAAAATATCAACGTTTCAGAAGTAGGCTTGACTTTACCCTCGGCGATGAGGCGGCGCAGGTTGCGTATGCGCTGCTTGTGCGGGTACTCGCGCGACGCCGGCGCCGTCTGCCGACAACACAACGCTTGCTCTCACTGAACTGACTTGCACCTCGAGTCTATATATACATATATCGCTACCGCTAATAATAGTCGTCTTCTTTCTATCTATTACTTTTCTTTCTTTTCTTTTCTTTTAGTTAAAAAAGACAACTCCCGCATTAGGAATATACATTCCTGTGTCGCGGGGGACTTTACAAACATACATGAAACGGACACAAAGTACACCCAGACTTAGAACAACAATTTATGGATCACACAAAGTGTTGTCCCATGCAGGATTTGAACCCACAACACTTGGCGCAGTAGGAAGCGGTGTGGCGACCACTTAAACCACTAGGCCAACCGTGCAGCCATTACTAATAGTAACAAGAATTTGTTGTTGACTTATAACAAAATAACATTTACATTGCATGATTGTTATATTAAAAGAATCAAAAACAAAACCAAAATCATAAATTTAAACACAACAACACACACTTTGTGCAATACATACAGTCTACATTAATTCTCGGACAAAATTTGCGTTGTATCGCTTTATTATTTTGATGGCACACAGTCTTAATTATAGTGATGAAAGTTTAAACAGTACCTATATAATTTAATTGAAACATTTATATAAATACAAATTTTATACATATTTGCAGTTTTTTAAATGTTATATATACCATTAAATGTGAACCCAGATTTAATAAATTTGATGAAACTAATTAATGGAATGTTGTTGAATAAAACTGTTTAAAAGAGAATAAAATATTATCAGCCAGCTTGGAATAAATAAATGGTAATGAGAGTAAAAGGTCGAACAAAAGAAGAGGTCAGGTGTATCCGAAGCTGACAGAAAATAACAGTCTTTAACAGTTCACTGCTAAATTATAATAACTAATAAAAAAACACGAGACATATTATTAGGTTGTATCACGTTTTGTTTTTCTAGATAGAAAATTTATTCAAAGCTAATATAATTTTTCCCCATTTTCTCAAAAAAAAAAATCAACAACTGGTATCATTTATGCACTCACACTAGGAAATCAAAATAACATGAGGCGAGTGTAATGAATTTTTAGTCAAATGCGTAATTGATAGGGAATATACCACAACATCAAATCAAACAGCCACGACAGAGAGCAGGTTGAAATAAAATTTAGTAAAGTCAAATTAATGTCGTATATTATTTTAACTTGAGGTTTGTAATATTCATAATTTTTTAAAACACAAAAATTGATGCTTAGATTTTTATAAGGCTTTCGACACAGTGATCACAATCACTTCATCTTATCAAAAGAAGAAGAGAAGTTGTGTCATATATTTTTGTTCTTTTGTATCGCGATGCTCTATCTAGACATTAATAATCTAAGATTATAATTATAGTACCGACTGCTACTATCTTACCTACGTACTTGTGTTTTTTTTAATGGAAATTCTGTTATTGTAATAGTAAATATTTTTTTAATGTTTTCACAAATTTTTTTAAAAAAAGAATGAGAATGTATGTGTAAAAGTTATTGAAAGTGTAATGGAGATTAAGTTTGTTAACGCTCTTTGTGGAAAATGTCCACAAAACGAATATTATGAAAGCAACTCTGAGTACTTTGCCGGATAATTTTTTACTTTTCGGTAACTGGATACCGAATAATAACCGGATATATCATATAGGGACTACTCACACTTATTCCGCTCTATTCAGCTTACATCCACACTAGCTGTTGCCCGCGGCTCCGCCATATTTGTCGGTTATTGCGGTAAGTAGTAGCCTATGTGTTATTTTGACGTATAAGCTATTATTTATATATCTTTATTGTATATACAAAGTAAATGGTACAACAGAAACAGTCACAGAGTATGTATAACAATTGGCGGTCTTATCGCTCACGGCAATTTCTTCCACACAACCATAACACGGATATAAGTGATTCAAAATTTAGGGTAGTTTAAATAAATACAGGCAACACATAAAACATCCAAAAACAAAAAGAAATAGTAGAGATCCATATGCAAGTGTTACACAAATACATATACACACTAAAAAATAAATATGTATGCATACACATACAGGCTATAATTACATATAAATTAAAATTAAATCAAAAGTATTCACCATGATAAGTAGTAATTCTTTACTAGCTTTTTAAACATATTCAAGGTTTTCGCTCGTTGGATATTATCTGGCAAGTTGTTCCAAAGCCTTACCGCCGACACAGTAAAATACTTGTCTGCAAACTGAGTGGAATGTGCTGGCATTTTTAGTTTTAAATTCTCTGATGACCTCAGGTCTCTACAATGTATACTTTTTAAGGACTGAAAACGTTCTTTGAGATAAGGGGATGTGAGGATGAAACAGAACGCTGTATAAAAGAGTAAGAATATGCAGATTCCGACGAAAGCGTATTGGTAGCCACTTGAGTTATGACGAAACTCTGAGAAATGATCATATTTACGAAATCCAAATATGAATCTGATGCATAAGTTTTGAAGTCGCTCAAGTTTGTTCAATTGGTCTCCGGTGAGGTCCAGATAGCCAACATCGCCATAGTCAAGGATGGGGATGTCAGCTATCTGGACCAGAAGTGATTGTGCGAGCGCAAATTTATAATTAGTTGGCAGGCTATTCCGTAGCCTTTGCAGAGATACTGCTTCAGCAAATAGTTTGCGAATTACTTCCCCGATCTGAGTGTTCCAGGATAGGTACTTATCCACACAGATTCCCAAGTTTTTCACCTTATCACAACCGTCCCGCTGCAACACACAACTGGTATCTGCTGAAAGTTAAATTTGCAGTGCAGCTTGGAACTACCTACTAATCATGACTTGTATATTAAATATATTGTAAAGTATCATTAAAATCCATTCAGTAGTTTTTACGTGAAAGAGTAACAAACATCCATCCATACTTACAAATTTTGGCGTTTATAATATTAGTAGGATATAATTTTGAAAGGAGAAGCGTACGCATCCATTCCGCTTGCCGCGTCTATTCAGCTATTAAGTATAAAATGAGGACAAATGGGATTTATCCTGCGTGTTCACCACTATTCCACTGCATTCAGCGTCATATGAAGCGGAATAGCTCAGTCCGCAGTAAAATTTTGCTGTTTCGCTTCGATATAGCCTCTTTTCCAAACAAATTTTTATTGTAAATATTTCAGACATCTAATAACTATTTCAGACATCTAACACACAACGTCATGTAGTCCCAAACTAAGCGGAGCTTCTATTATGGGTACTAGACAACTGATATGAACACATAAATACTTTTTTTTTGTAAATAAATACATATTACACATAGAAAACACCCAAACTTCGAAACAAATATTTGCAGATCATGCAAAGATTTGGTCCGACCCAGGATTCGAACCCGAGACCTCATGGAAGGCAGCCGCGTACGCTACCACTGCGCCACCGCGGCAGTTAAACCAAATTAGTCCAAAGTTGGTGTATACAAACTATTGTGTTTTAATTTTCTCAGGTTTTAATTATTTAGGTTGAATTCCTTCTGCAATTAGTGTAAGATAAAAATATCGCACACTGAACAGCGCATGTTGGGGGCAGAATACTTCGCAGCATATTCATGCCGTACACACTATAAAAGCGGCTTTTCTTATTTTTACGACGCTGTACGCAGTTGATAGAAGTAGATCAGTATAAGAGTGACCAGAATCGTTCAGCAAAACTCGAATGGAGCTGAATAAGTGTGCGTAGACCCATACCCAGGAGCAGAATATGGGGAAACGACTGGCTAATTCCTATGAACATCAAACTATTATGATGAAGTAATAATTTACCTCTTCTGATTCCTTTTGTTCTGGTGGAGGAATGCTGGTGATTGAGTCGTCCCACATGACGGGGTGCCAAGGCCGACGCACGGGCCGCTGTGGAGGCACTAACGGTTGGGGAGGCCTGAGGGGCAGTGTTCGAACGTCCACATACTCTTCTTCAAAATCTTGTAAGTTCATATTGTAAACGAAGTAGTAACTATTCTGAAAATTATCATATAGGTATAATTAGTAGCCAACAAGAAAAAGGTTGTCTTAGCATACAAGTTACTATTAAAAATAAGCGATGCCAATTAAAAAAATAAAGAGATTGTCAAAAACAAAACTGGAGAGGGCGCGCCCACGACCTATTCGCAGACCTACCAAATGTACACAAAAAAAATTGACCAAGCTGTTTCGAAGGAGTTCTATAACAAGCATTGTTAGATGTGTATATACCTATATTAGATATTTATTATGACCATTCAACAAGCACCATGTATTGAAGACGGTAATATTGGTTTAATGATGTAACTATTTAGTAATAATATATTTCTTTCTCCCTAGACTCGCAGTAAAATAGTTACTGCGAGTCTAGGGTGAAAGCACTCACGACTCAATACAAATAAATATTACAGACTGCGGTTTTACTATACTATGTGAAACTAGAATAGAAGCTAAATATTTTAAAGAAATGATTTTGCGAATGGCGTTGTTACGCTATGTAAGCAAATAAATAATCGAATTAACAGAAATGTCTAAGTAAATGTTTCTGCAGCCGGGTATCACTTATCATATTAGATTCTGTACTTGTTTGTCACATCATTGATTTGAGTATTTCACATCACTGCTTATCGCTGACGCTTATTTTCTTTTTAAAAAACTTTGGTGGATGGTGATGGTTATGATGTAAAAGTACCTATCTAATACAATAAAAATAAGTCTGTAGCACTGCCACAGACGAAAACTGCTGCGTAATAATATAACCTCGTTTTTTAATCAATCGGTTTCTTGGCACTGAGACAAATTGACTTTTTTTCGTAATCGGTAGCCGCCTGCTGCATTCTTTATAGTGTTAAAGTTCCGAACTTTCTTGACTTCCTACGGTACAAGTATTACATTATGTATTTACTTAGAAATCGTATAGTTAATATTTAGATTATGAATAGCAATACCAGATAGGCCTAAGAAAGTACTCGAATTGTAAAAATTACGAAGACTAATGCCAATTAAACAACTATTTCTGGAATATTTATATATCATGACCATGTTATTTTTCGATAAGTAAAGGGATTTATTTATTCAGAAAGTTTTGACGAACTTATAATTAAACAGTAAAAAATATACAATAGCACATACGTGTTCTAATAGTACCAATTCAAGACACCGGCAGCTGTTCAATCAACCAGTGCGTTCACTCCACAAAACACGACTACAATTTTTATTATTGGCTTCCGATCTTATCCGTCTTTATAAATACGCACAGAACGCTGAACTGCTGTATGACTAGTATACGACTGAAATTAATCACTTTCTTCCGAAGTCTGGTGTTTCGTTTATGCTTTTAATTCGTTCTCACTGACGTGCGTACGTATCTTGGACAATTACCAGTAAAAATAGAAACATTAAATACAGTATTGACATCTAGGACGCTAACCGAATATCATGCCAACAATTGTGACCTGACGGTACAATATTGTAATATAGGACATGTAAATTCTAGTACGTATTTAGCATTCTATGAGCTTACAATACAATAGTTCATATAAAACTACTTGACCTACGTTTTTTCGTCTATCTCTCTCAGATATTATAAAAACGCTCGGCTCCTATTTTACGATGTCGTAATGTTCTATAGCCTTCCTTGCTAAATGGATTGTACAACACTAAAAGCTTTTTCAATTGAAACCAGTACGTTTCTAATATTAGCACGTTTACCCAACCAAAAAATATACTCTTCAGATTTATAACATCGGTTACAGAGGTAAAGAGTAGCCTATGCCCTTCCTCAAGAATCAAAGTATCTCCGTGTCAAATTTTATTGAATTCAGTGCAGCAGTTTAGTACTGAAAGCTTAAAAGACAGACGGACAGAGTTACGTCCTAATATTATAATGTTGGTGTGGAGTTTAGATATTGAAATTTTCCACTTAACATTTGTAAAATATGCATGGCATATGCATTGTAATAAGAAGGCAGTTCAGAGATTTTACTATACTGCACTATTTTTTATGTAATATATGTATACTTTATTGGTAATAAAATTATTAATATTTAATCAGAAATAAAACAACTTTAAAATAATCATAATAAATCAATTTTAATAGTTCCATAACGTTTACAACTAGTTAACAACATATAAGAATTTTCGAGACACTAATAGTCGTTGGCTACGTCTCAAACCATTCTTATGTACCTAATACATAGAGCAGTAAGTTATTTCCGCTATACCAATAAGTAATTTAACAAAATAACTAATAATAACACTATTAACAGTACGAAAATAATTGTTTGGTTCGGCTGCAGATTTATTTTATTGCTTTTTCATGCCCTGACTCGCAGCACGTCAGTCTGTGAAATGTTATTTTACTATTACGCAACAAATACCCGTTACCTTTTTGTTCAGGTTTTATCTAAAGCGTTGTACAATCGACACGCTCCACTAATGATGAATTTCTTGGTTAACAAATCATACCTATAATAGATTACTACGCGTTTGCAACAGTTTCATCAAACGAAACTTCATGATCCGACCTTGACAGCATGTAATGAGGTAGTGTAACACCTAAAGTTGGGCTGTACTGAGGAATTGTTTCGGCCCAAAAAGCTCCTTTGGAATCACTGCCAGCAAATTCTTCAGGTGGTGCTAGGTTTGTTTCATCTATAATCTTTGCGTTTTCTTCGGCTTTCGATTCCACACTTCTCTTGGTTTTTTGTACGATAGCAGCCGAAGAAGCGGGTTTTACAACATTTACTACAGGTGTAGCAGCGGCAGCCCCGACTACAGTTTGCGGTGCTTTTTTGCGCTTTAATTTCTTGCCATATGTGTTAGTATCAACTACATATGCAGCAGATTTTTTTGCTGGAGGAGCACTTGTGGTGACTATTTTACTTTCAGCACCCTTATTATTTTCGAGGGTAGCTGGTTTAGACTTAAATTCTTTTAGTTCTTGATAGGCTAAATGGCTTCGTTTTGGAGCAGATTCTGACACAAACATGCATTCTTCATTTTTCAAACCATTTTTGTCTATGCATTGGAAGCAAGTCATTCCATTTTTCTGGACTTTTTTACATGACGATCGGTCCTTTTTCTTAAATTCGGCTAATACATGCTCTACATCTTTCTTTGGCTCATTATCAGTGTAAAATCCGGGAATAGCTTTTTTATAATCATAAGCTTTGGCACCCGATCCGTCTCTATCTTCTTCGGAACTTTGTTTCTCGTCTGCAGCTCGAAGAGCTTCACTGGTTTTTGGTTTTGAAGAATGTGTGTAATAACTCTTATATTTTTCACTAGAATCATCTTTTAGCGGCTCGGCAGCTGATAGCTTGGCGTACTTTTGTTCACTACTATCATCTTTTACCTGTTCATATTTTTCAGATTTTTTTGGTGCATCAGCTTCTTGTGCTGCTTCACCTTCTTCAGGTTCGTCATTGCTGTCAAATTTTCTTTCTTTTGAATAAGCATATTTGTTATTTTTAGGCTCAGCAACATAGGAACAAGATTCAAAATTTCCACCAGTTTTGGGGTCTTTACAGGTTGTGCAAGTCATGCCATCTTTTTTTACTTCTTTGCAATTGCCTGGGTTTTGTTTTATATCTGCTGCTTGTTTTTCTGACAGTTCCTTGATTCTTTCATATTCTTTATGATCATATCCTGAATCGTATCCTCCATAAGGATATTCATAATCTTTGTTAGGATCTTTCGCTTCTTTGTAGGCGCTGTATGTATCGCTATCGAAGGCTTTAGGTTTATAAATATAATCAACCTTGTAGTTATAAGGATCGTCATCTTCTTCGTTGCTTTTTTTCAGATTGGCTCTTTGTCTCCCGCTAGTATACCGTCGAACACGGGGATGTCCTGTAATATAAGCATTTGGCTTGTAGTTTTGTTCAACGTCGGAATTTTCAGTAAATTCTTCCGTTCGATATTTTAGTGGGTGAGCTACTTCAACATTAGTCTCAGCAGGTTTAAAATAAGCAGAAACGGCAGGATTTTTTTTCAAAGCAGCTAAAATATCCTCCTGTTGTTCCTCCTCTTCAGGTTTATATACTTTATAATTAGCGTCATGTACAGTGCGAATATCATATCGTAATGGGCCAAGCTGTTGACCAACCGGTATAGCTTGATGTTGAGCCTGTTGCTGCTTAGGTCGAGCTACGAGCTTGGCAGAACTTCCCGGCGGTAAAAAGCTTTGGCTGGCAATAGGGTTAAAGCCAAATGACTCGGCTGAAAATGCGAGTTCTCTGGGTGCTAATCTTGTTTGCAAGGTATCGATAGAACTACTGACAATAGTATCAAATAATTGAGGATACTGGTTCTTATCTACTTTAAGAACGGCTGCCGCTAAAGGATTAGAAGCCAGCGAAGCGCCTGAAAAGAGGATAAGTAAATACTTATTACTTACTTAAATACTTATTATATTAAATTACAGTGTGCATGCTGAAGCGTTAAGTGATTGTAAGTAATAGAATTTATTGTAATTAGGAATCACTAACCTGATTCGAACATCGATCCAAAATCCAACGGCTGGACAAAATCATTTTGCTCTTCACTTGAAACCACAACTTCACATATAGCCCAGACCAATAACTGTAAAAATTATTTAAAAATTAGTTGCTTCTTTAGCTACATGCTGCCAATAAAAATGATAATTTAGTAACCCACCAAACCTCCAAGTATGGACATTTTTAAAATGGGTTAACACCCAAATGATATGTTTATAGTAAATAACTTCTCAGAGAGTGAAGTTGTATTCTACGCTTGTGTTGGAATGAAAGTAACTTAACAATATTGAAATGACAACGTTTTATAGGCGTCAATATTGCGAAGGTGAAAGATCGGACTACCCAAGCGTATCGTGCCGGACAATGTCCGCTTACTCCATCCGGTGTTCGACTGTTGGGGTCACTATCTGCGGCAATTAATCCAGTTTCTGCAGCGTTGTAGCTTTCGACCACCTGTACCTACAATACTTCTAGAGAATGCAGATAAATACTCCTGTTTATATCAGTACTGCAGATTATTTTTATCTGCATGTTAATAGGCTTGTGTGAGATATTATTTATATGCCAAGCTTTTGCGGACATGATTCTCCAGTATTTCTTATGAAAATTAGTCTCCCATTGCACGCCACTTTACTCGATTTTGGAACTCATCATCACTCAAATTTATTGGGTCACAAACACGGTCTTTTTAATTCATGGAAATATTTTGTAATTTCTTCAGTAAACCCTAACACCTCTTAAATATCTTGAAATAAATACAACTTAAGTCAATACGAGACTAGGACCCTTACATCATCAGTTGTGCAACATGAGGGACTGCCAAATCCAAACACCTCTGTGGATCAGAAAAAAAGGTGAAAGACGTTATACAGACATACAACTTTTATTCTAGGATGATTATCAGATTCCGTAGGTATACCTTTTCTATTAAAATATAAAATTGGTTTAAAATTGGCAGAGACTAAGTTTAAAGACAATCAATGTTTTTGTTTTCTTGTCGTTTTTGTATGTACCAACACAACAAACAGGTATAAATAAATAATTTGACTACACGGACTAAAAATTTGACTACACGGTTGGCCTAGTGGTTTCAGTGGTCGCCACACCACTTCCTACTCCGCCAAGTGTTGTGGGTTCAAATCCTACATGGGACAACACTTTGTGTGATCCATAAATTGTTGTTCTAAGTCTGGGTGTACTTTGTGTCCGTTTCATGTATGTTTGTAAAGATCCCCGCGACACAGGAATGTATATTCCTAATGCGGGAGTTGTCTTTTTTAAAAAAGAAAAGAAAGAAAAGAATATCGAATTAAAAACCTCCCTCTTTAAAAGCAGGCTAATTATTAACGAAGATAGAAATAAAATGTAAATCTTAAATTACAATAATTTTATTGGTGTTATCAGAGATATATTATTACTTATTATATATAATTTATCATATAAGTATCTCTAACTTACAACGAATCCGGATCGCAAAAGTCTTGACTCAAACTTAAAAACAATCGATAAATTAGCGTGCTTGTAATATGTGGAATGCTCATTAATCATGAAAAAAGCTCAAGATATACGTGGAATGATAAACACAAATATTTGAATAAAAAACAAGATAACACTAATATTTACAAATATTTAGCAACGATGCGATTAAATAAAACCTTGCTGGCATTAAAAACAAATTACAACAATATTGCGAAGTTTGAATGAACTAGACTAAATAACATTAACAGTAGTTCGTATTTCATGTAGTCTTGACTCCTTCCTCAAGTTTTTGAAGTAAATGCCGAAAGTTCGGATTGCTTTCCTTTTGTAGAGAAGACATAATTGCTTTCTGAAACAAAAAACTCCTGGTTACCAGGTACTTTTTACCCAAAACACTACCTTCCTCAATAAATCTTTAAATTATTTTATTTTTTTTTTCGATATTTTTTTATAATCTCTAAGAAAAATAAATAGTTCTATGGGTTCTATCTATAAATTCCGTGTGCATCTAGTTACTAAGTATAGTAAGTGATTATTTGGGAGATTTCTTTTTTGTTGAAGCAGTGGTAAACGAACAGACCTATCGCCCGATGGTAAGCGATTACCGCCGCCCATGGACACCAGAGGCGTCACAAGTACGTTGCCAGCCTTTTAAGAAGAAGTACGCTCTTTTCTTGAAGGTTTGAAGGTCGTATTGATCCGGGAATACCGCAGGCGACAGTTCATTCCACAGTTTTATTGTGCGAGGCAGAAATTTCCTTAAAAAGCGCACAGTTGTGGAATGCCAACCATCTAGATGATGGGTACATGGTACATGGTATGAGAATACATTTATTCAGCGAGGTTATCATTATATTAATTCTTGAAAAAAAAACTTTGTAACGAAATTTGGCACAATTACAGTTTATATGGAGGTTGAGTGCACAAGAAGGAAAAATAAATGAATCATGGTTGAATTTCGAACACTGGGCGAACACTATCTTATATATATAAAATTTTCGTGTCGCGGTGTTTGTTACCAAACTTCTCTGAGAAAAACCGATACATTTGACCGATGGACCGATTTCTATGAAATTGTGTGCATATCGGATAGGTCTGAGAATCGGCCAACATCTATTTTTCATATCGCTGAATGATAAGGGTGACCCACCCATGATTTTTTTATTTTTATGCCAATACAATGTTTGTTGTAAAACTAGTTAATAAGACTAGTTAATATATAATTATATATATTGTAATCATGCTAACGCACTTCATTTTGAACCGATGTTATATTATTCCTCTACTAATCGTTATTTCGATTGTTAAATGTAAATCTTAAGGCAGTTACTTAGTAAACACCAGATACAAACATTTACTCCGCCGCAATCAGTAAACTTTTTTTAAAAATCTTTCATCTAAATAACTATCTAAAAAAATAATATCACGTTTTTAATTTAGTCTAAGATGGGCTTTTTGAATGTGGAAAATTAAAAAAAAACTTAGTGTGCAGGCAATTGCCGCAGAATTTTACATACTTCCGCATTTTCATATACTTCAACGCTTTATGTAACATCTAAACGGAATGTTTTATTAAAAAAATTGAGGGGGAAAAGATTAATTTCAATATAACGAATGTTGCCATCTTTCGATTCTAACCGCGTTCTGACGCAGTGGTAGCGTATGCGACTGCTGCACTTGATGTTTCGGGTTCGATTCCTGGGTCGGACCAAATGTTTGTATGATCTAAAAATATTTGTTACGGAGTTTGGATGTTTTCTATGTATAATATGTATTTTTTTACAAAAAAAAAGTATATAAGTTGTCTAGTACCTATAATACAAGCTATGCTTAGTTTGGGACTAGATGGCGTTGTGTGTTTGATGTCCGAAATATTTATTTATTATTGCAGTTGTAATAGATATCTTATAAATGTAGCATTCTTTATATGAAACAACTTTTGAAATTAGGTAACTAATTTATGAGTTTCTCAACTATAAATAATAAGAACAAAATCTAACCCTTTCTCTTTAAAACATTTGCTTGATATCGGCCACTTCAAGCATCCAAAACTTGATTTCATGAATAGTATAAAACCACCTATAAATATAAAAGGATACAGACGTATAAAAGAAATGTAAAAGATAAAGATACTTACGGCAAATTTATTATTAGAGTCTTGTATCTTTTGAGACAACATCCATAAGTTAGCCGCTAAGCTCAACATGGGACGGGCCTTCAAGTCACCGCGTCTCACAACTCGCCAGAACAATTCTAAGGCTAAGTTGTATTGCTTTTTCGTTTCCTTACTATCACCCAGCGCCTTTAAAACGATAAGTAGCTCTTGGCAAATATTAGTAGCATACTTTTCTAACACCGCTATGAATTCTGTATCACTGCCGTACAGTTTATCATTGGATAGCACTGAAAAAATATGATATTATTATCCACAATCGTTAACTATTACTTATATTCACCATTCGGAATATATTTTAACCAACTTAAAAAATGAAGAGTGTTATTTCGTTCTTGTTTTATACTTTTTACCTCAGAACTACGATCTACTTATTACACATAAAAAAAAGGAAAGGGATATCTACTTCTCTTTTGGGTTCCATTTGAATTGGAATATTTTATTTTGCAATGCAATATTTCAGGCTGAATATTAACCAAAAGGAACACTTGTATAAAGTACAAAAATGGTGGTTAACCTAAATGTGTAACATAATGCAGTAGAATATAAAACCTGATTCAATATGATGTGCATAGGTTTCCTGGGTCATTTCGCAGAGCAGATCCAACGTATGAAGAAGAGTAGTGTAGTACAGAGGCTCTGTTCTTTTCCAGTGTATCCTCTCCATAGTTTTTATAAGTCCACTCAGTATATACGCCTTACAATTTCCGTCTACGTTATCCTAAAAAATCAACAATTATTAACTTCCAGTCTGAAATTCTTTAAATCCAGCATTTGAGATCGCTTTATCGTGATATCGTAACAGTTAAAATGTGTAAAATAACTTATTTATTAAACTCTCGTTTTTGTTCGTTCGTTTTGGTGACTAGTTGAAAACGGGTCACCAATCATCATCATCAGCCTATCGCAGTCCACTGCTGGACATAGGCCTCTCCAATTTCACGCCACTTAGTTCGATCTATGGCTTCTCGCATCCAGCTCCTGCCAGCCGTCTTGCGCAAATCATCGCTCCACCTGGCTTGTGGACGTCCTACACTACGTTTGCCGAGACGCGGTCTCCACTCAAGAACTCGTTTACCCCAACGGTTATCGGTTCTTCGGCAAATGTGGCCAGTTGAAAACGGGTCACCAAAATACATAAATAAGATTGTATATCTATATATGAATGCAACGTCTAAATTTTTTATTTCTAAATAATAACATTTTAGTATAGTAAAATAACACAAGATGCCAGTTTAGAAACATCCATCTAGATGGGGACATCATACCAGCCTACAATTTGATAAAAAGTTGAAGTGAACGCGAGGTGTAGACTCAAATGTGGCCAACTGAAGGGGAACAGACGTCATCCGATTTATTTAAAATATATTTCGTATGTTAAAGTAAGTAATATATTTCTAACATTGTGGTCTTTCCTTTGCTTTCAATTTTTCTTTTGTTGATTTTAAACGATCGATATCACATAACCAGGGTCATCGACGTAGCCCACAGGATTAGCAAGCTGAAGTGGCAGTGGGCTGGCCACATTTGCCGAAGAACCGATAACCGTTGGGGTAAACGAGTTCTTGAATGGAGACCGCGTCTCGGCAAACGTAGTGTAGGACGTCCACAAGCCAGGTGGAGCGATGATTTGCGCAAGACGGCTGGCAGGAGCTGGATGCGAGAAGCCATAGATCGAACTAAGTGGCGTGAAATTGGAGAGGCCTATGTCCAGCAGTGGACTGCGATAGGCTGATGATGATGATGATGATGATATCACATTTTATGTGTGGAATATATTAGGTATGTTATTTCATTATAATATTAAAGTTGTAATAAAGGGGATATCTATCAGCAGAAATATAATTTAAAGAATAACTAGAAATAAAAAGATAGGAACTAAGATCGGGAGGACTAATCTAGCACACAGATATTTTTGATCAGACGTCGATCCGCTCTACTGTGCGGGGGATGATTGACATCTGGCAGATATAACCACGTGCTTTCTATATCAACCAATACCTTTTTTTATCGGGGGGAATTCCTCATGGATGTCCTCTGCCCTGGGGAGAGGGCGAAGGGGTCTGTCAGACTTTTACTGACTAAAACCCCCCGGTATTCCGTCTCTCACCTACGCCAGAGATCACGGGAACAGAAAAGGCATCCGCAATTCCCGACTGGTGCCGGCCCGCTACTGCGGCCCACATCTCGTCAGCGAGAGGAGTAAGGTGTTTGACTCCCCTCGAGACTTCAAAAAGGGGCGCATGGGAACACTACGCGCCACCACCTCGGGTCCGGTTGGTTGGGGGGCGACGAACATCCTCAAGTCCGCCGCCCGCGGACCCAGTTAGGGTGGCCGGTCTCTACCGGCCACCCTAACGCTCACCTCTGTCAGCGTATGCATATCAACCAATACCTATGTTAATTCTTAAATGAACTGTGTTGTGCAGATATTATCTACTTAACAAACGGGCTAAAATTGAAGTATTTATGCTCAACTATCAAACAACATATTGTATTTTTTCTCAAAATGAATGCAGATAATAATTTTGTGTAGTTGCCATTATTAAATTGATTTGTTTGTAGATTGAATCTCTTGTCCACATGATTCAAATTTAATGATAAACACACACACATACATTCATAGTAAAAACTAAATTTGTATAAACACCATCTCGGATGTTTCGTCTAACATACCTACGATCGAGATTGATTTATAATAATACTTTTCTGTCAAGATCCCATAACAATATATACATATGTTACGAGCCGGGTATTAATTAAATAAAAGTAGTCGGTTGGTTAATAAAAAAAATGGCACAATATTTATTAATGAATACACTTTTTTAACAATAATTTACTAAATCACTCGTTAGACTAGAAAATCGCTTTGATGTTAAGCCGCTGTATCGTAAAACAATACTAGCCCGTGCGGCTAACACGCTCTGCTTTTTATAGAGCTATCGAAATATCTGGAATGATCGCTAGTATTCGCTAAACCATTCTGGACCAAATAGAATCTCTTAGAATCAGTAATATAGCGCCATCTAGCGTTGAAAATATCGGAATTATATCGGCAACAGTTACAGACAGTGGTCGTCATATTTTAAATCTGTAGACTGCATAAAGAGCACATTACATATGAGTACATTACACACATATATATATATATATATATAT